>VYXD01011026.1:1785429-1845681 GCA_013397195.1 Hylia prasina | reverse complement strand
CTCGCCGCGGGGAGCGCCCGGCCCCGGGGAGGGGCGAAGGGGCCGTCGGGCCCGGGTTGGCGGCTGACGACGGCCCGCCCCAGCACTGAGAACCACGGCCCGGCCCCCCAGCTGCGACACCCGCCACGGCCCCTGTCCCTGCTCGCCCCACCGGGCTCGGCAGGCACAGGTTAACCAAAAGCGGCTTCTGATGTGCAGTTCGTTCTGGGCCTGCAAAACACGTCACAAGCTGAGGGCTAATGGCTCCTTTCAACAGAAAGACCCCACAAGGTCTTCGGTATCCTTTTCAGTAACTATAACCCATCGCCTTTCTTCCTAAACTCGCCCAGAGTGCAATGCAGTCTCTCCCGGGCTCCCTACCCTGCTCCCTAACTGGCCGCAGCGGCGCCGGCTCCGCTCCGGGAAGGGCAGGCACGGTGCCCCGGGCACCCAGATCCTCGCAAAGCTCCACGACACCCTCGCGGTTTCTGCTCTCTGGCACGACACCTCTCTGGCTCTGCTCTCACACACCTTTACCATGGATCAGTGTCTAATAGGGCTGGCACAACCTTTTAACTTGATCCTTCGTGTTGCAGTAGATACTACCGCGGTTTGAAAGGTCTGTGTTGTAGTTGGCCACCCAATTCCGACCCACTGCAAAGAGAGCTCTTCTTCCCTTAATAAATGATCTGAAAAGACAACTGCAGAGCCGAACTCATGTTCCCAGAGTGGGCTATTCTCAAGCACCCCTGCTTCTACATCTGTGGCTGCTGACCAAATACTGCTCTGAAACAACAAATCACACCATTCTGTTGGGTAGAAGTTTGGGGCTGGGAAGAGCAGTAGCAGAAGAACCGCACATCAGGGGTGTGTCACTTACCAGGACATAGCAGCCTTGGAAAATAAACAGCACAAAATCACTAAGGTCTTGCACCAAAATGCTTAATGGTTACTGAAGGAGCATACCCAGGGTTTTACTTTTTACCTTCGCAACTCCTCTGCCCAGTGCTTTCCATTTCCCCCACAGAAACACTTCAGCTGCTGCCCTGCCTGGGAACAATGTTATCACACTGCATACTTTGTGTGATGGGGAAGGGGATGATCCTAATCTGATAAAAGGGCCTAAGAGTGTCTTTCCAACACTTTAGGTGGTATCAACATAATGGCACATGTCAATCCTCAAAAACTCAAGTCAATATTGGAAGCACCACCCCGTGTAACCCTGGTGAGGATTCATGCTGGCTTGAGAGAAAGCTGTGGCAGGAGCTTAGTACCTGTTTAACACTTCCATAGAGATGTAGGTCATGCAAACTAAACATGAGCCCATCAACTTTCTGGAGAGGCAGCCAGCACTCCCAGGTCAGCAGAGGGTATCAAACACTTCACAGGGACGCCCAACAGATCCTGATCTTTGCCAGCAGGAGGCAGGGGCATTTTCTGTCGAAATCAAGAGCAGCGAGCAGCTGCAACCTCAGAAAGCAGCGGCATGGAGTAGAGACATGGGGCTCAATTGAGACGTGGCTTTGCTTCAGTACCCTGAACTGTTTAATATCTGCTCCTGTCAGCTGGCTGACTGGAAGAAGTGCATAAGTAATGCTTCTGTCCATTGCCTCAGCACAAGCCTGTTCTGCTGTGACAGTCACGCCAGGCACAGCACAGGGCCCCTTTTTAGGAAAGTCAGAAATGCTGATAAAGCACTCTGCCATCATGGATCTGGGCTGCTCTTGTCCGTGGCAATTAAATGAGTATCTTGATTACTTCCTGTTAAATTAAATGCACCATATGTGCTAATAAGCAACTAAAACTATGAGAGAAAGATTTTACTCTGGTAGATAAAACTACTTCAGTATAAAACAAAAGCACCTTGTATTGTTTCACAGTGTGACAATACATCGAGTTTTCCTGGCCAGTCGTTTTTTATACACACACAATTATTCATACTTGCTTACACTTCTATAAACTGAGTGTTACCATTGGGACGCTATTAAAAAAAAATAATTTTCCACATTTAACTAAGGACCCATCTACATGGGCAAGGAGTCAGGATTCTCCAGAGCAGCTTGCTGAATAAACAGAAGTGGAATAACTCAAATAGCTGCTGTCCTATGAATTTATACACTAGCTATTCTGTCATAACTTCCATGGGACTTGCTTGTATAAATAAGCTTAAAAGTACTAAGCTCCTTGACAAAGAATTCACTAACAAAAAGAGATGCTGTAATAACCAGAAAGATTAATTTATGGATTAGCATCAGTGAAGAAAGTTAGCTCGTGGCATCATGCTAAAATCAACCAGATGCCAGCAGTAAAGTTGCAGGGTTCCCCATGCCCTCGACACCTTCAGATCCACCTTTAGTTTCTGTTCTTTTCTTTCACAGTCCCCTCAATGGGTATCAGTTTTCTCCTTTGCATCCTCATATGTCTCTTTTAACATTGCCAAAATCATCACAACTAAGAAGAGGTAGAAGAGCTTATGTTTCCCTGCACCCACTGGCACACAACTTCAGCAACTGTTGAAAGAAAGGGGACCAAAGTTGAAAAAATGCTAGCTGGCTGCACTGTTGCTTTCCCAAAGTTTTAACTATTTCAAGAGCAGCTGCAGACACTGCAACAAAAGACTAACACAGAGAAATGTCAGAGTGAAATTTTTAAAACTCCTTTTGAGGATTATGGCCAACCATTGCTAAGGGTGGTAGTACAGGGTGCATGTCACCTCAGTTCAGTTCACACTGTCTCAATTTTTGCCTTTAAAATCTCTCAGCTGCTAAAAAAGAACACAAATATTATTTCTTCACCTCCCCTGTTCATGGGTAGGGACCACAAGTGATTTATTTGTGGCACAAAGCAGGCAGACAAAGCTGCCAGAAAGCTGCAGTCTTATCTCCAAACAATTCCACTTCCTTCACACAGATGTTGACGCTAAAACCAACTTGCTATTTGCCAGAGGCAGGAATTCCTACCTTCCCCTTGCCCTCTTATGCCTTTTTTAACTTTGTAACTCAAGCTAGGCTATCACCCATAAAACCTGGGATAATACAACGTTTTATTTTGGATTTGCTAGTACTTGTTGAATTTGTTCTCCCATGTTAAACAAAGACGACAAAACCTCTTCTGCAAGTTTCATATAGTTCTTGCATTTCTATTACTCAGAAAGGCCAAACTCATCTGTTGGCAGCAACAATACACCACAAAAGCCCTTTATGGTACCACCAACTGCAGAGAGGATGGGGAAAAACCCTCTGTCAGGACAGGCACAGCATCCTCTCCACTGACTGTATGTTCCCTAGTGTATTGTAAACACTTCAGGAAAATAGACAGCAAATAACAATAAAAATTATAAAGTCCCTTGAAATACCAACACATACCACCACACTTCAGCACCTACACCAAGGCAACACCTGTGTTCAAACTATTTGATTTGTAAATTTCTTACTGCGCTTCAACAAAGGGAAAAAACCACTGGCTGGAACTAAATATGAGTAATCATTTTTCTCCATCAAAGTTTAAAGAACAACTGCACGTTTGGAAAGGAAGTCTCCTGTCAATCATCATTACAGAAGTGCTTTCTCCTCTTTCTTTCCTTTTCATCCTTTGCTGCACATCAAGTAATTTTCTCAGCATATAAAGCAACAAGAGAAGAGGATCTGTGAACAGCACCAGAGGATACAAGATTTAAATAATGGATTTTATGAGTATGTGTTTGTGTCTGCCTTGTGAAAAGCAGTTATCCCTTGCTTCACTGCACAGTCATACAGAATCAGATATTATTCAAAAATTTTTAAAAAGATAAAAAAAGGCAATCTTGCCTGGTCTGAGGGCTTTTAGGATGCTACTCAATACCATCAATTTATTCTCACAATGTTTACTAAGTTATGCAATATTTTCCCTCTGGCAGAAACATGAAATGCAAAGGAAAGATATTGCCAGACTGAAAATTACAGAATGTACTTTTCAAAACACTACCAATAAAAAAATTAAAATTCCCTTATTTATGTACATGTACTTATATTAATACACACATTTTCCTCTTTAAAGTATCTGTGCATATGAACATCTGCCATTATACATGACAAATACCCTGGAAAATCTCCCTCAGGCCAGAAACTTTGGTGCACATATGAAACAAGCAAGTCACAAGTAAATAGAAACTGTACTTGGAAACTGTGGCCCTTCAAGTCCAAACAAAGCAGACAGACAATTAAAAAGGGCCCCTCCAAAAGGGCACAAACAGGAAGAAAGACCAACTAATATGTTAAAAACATAATTTCGTGAAAGGGAAATCCTCAGAAAGGTTTAAAAGTAGCAATGGTGACTTTGCAAAGCTGGTACTCAGCCCTGTTTAACTTAACAATTTTTTAATGATTTGTAAGTAAATGTAAAATTATACTGGTTGTTGTTTTTGTATGTTGTGTGTGAGCCAGCATCAAAACTTTCAGTACAACCATGTAAGAGCAAAATCTGGCTACTATGTATAAGATGGGGGTACAACATCGTGCTTACAAGCCTAGAGTGACTGTGTGGTTGAAGAAATTATCATCATCCTCAGAGACATCAACATGGGTATTACATCAAAAAGGTGTGTTATGTCTGTATTTCCCACTGGGTTGGTTGCTACAAAAGACTTTGATCAGTTCAGCAATTCCCATTCCCAAGCAAGTTGTGAAAAACTGAAGAGTGCTAAGAGACAACCCACGAAGGGCACACAAAATCTAAACCCACACATTTAGTGCTTTTCAAAGAAAATCATCAATGCATGCAGGAAACATTAATAATTGACCTAGTACTCACAAACTGACAAAGACTCAATGGTTGGAAGTCAAAGATAGGCAAATTATGCCTAGAAATTAAGATGTTTTAAAGTGGTGAGAATAATTAACTACTGATGTAATTCATCAATAATTATAGTGAATTTTTAATGTTCTTACAAATTACAGTTGCCTCTGTTTAGGAACACCAAGCCTTACGTAAACTGTCTAGATGTAATTCACACAATTTTCTTATTTTCAGAACTGATACTCCTCTTGTCCAAAAGAGAAGCAGGTTGCTCTCAGCTGACTTAATTTTACCTCTTTTATTTTTTGCATTAGAAATACAAACCTTGTTGGCACACCTGTGCAGAATATACTGGTTTTTGCACCGTAACTTTTCTGTTTCTTCCTGCAACTTAGAGGCCAAATTACCTTTTAAACTAGTTAAAATCTGTTAAGGAGGAAACATATTCCAGAACTGTTCTTTAAACTTGCAGGGACGAGAAAAGTATGGACCAAACCGAAAGCTTCTCAGAGCTTCAGGTTCTCAGCACTCTTGATCTCATCCAACAGATAAGCACAAAAGTTCATTTCCCATTGCAAGGGCACCACATGCTCCCTGGAGACCTGAATTTGCTGCTGTGGTTTCCCTTCATTAAACAGCAGTGTCCTTTGCAAGCACTGCCACACCCGCTTGTCCGCTGCTTTAACTTTTTCCAAAGGACTCTCATCCCATGTGATAGCCCAGAAATTATTTCTTGGCCTCCATCCTGGAGAAGGGGGAAGATTGGGAGTAAGTTCCTAAAGGGTTTCCTGGGAAAGCAACAAGTAATGAATGGTTGTGTCAGCTAATCTGCTGTGGGAACAGGGTAAAGCATGCTGAGTGACAAGGTCACTAGGTTCTTCATTTGCACCAGTTAGTTCAAGTGCCAGAGCATGGGAGAGCAAGCAAACAAGTAGGAGTTCAGGCTAGCACAAGTTATTTGCAAAGCAGGCTTTCTAATCTAATGAAATTCCTAAATTTTAGTGTCTAATGAAATTTCTCCCACTCCTCTAAACTGTTACTTCTTTAAAACACTAAATTGTTATTCTATAAAACTGTCTGCACAAAAGCTTTTTAAAATTCCAGCTGTTTCAGACCAATGAAAATGTCATTGAGAACAATGAAGAACAAGCATTCATTTGTTAGCAAAAAAGTTTTTAAAAAAATTTATATGAGTCCCTGGTGCTCCCTCTGTGATTTATATTACCTACCAAAAATGACACTATTTTTACACTTTCCCATCTTCCAAAATGATCCTTCCAATCCTCTACAAAATTAGTATCCTTTGAAGTCCATATCTCTGCACCCTTCATGTCCCCTGCTTCCTAAAGCACCTTCAAGTGACGTGCTTGTAAGTTCACACGAAAAACAAGGATATGGGAAGGGGCTGAGGAAAGCAGAAGAACAGGCCACACCACTCACATTTGCTGCACGTGGCTTTTTACTCCACTGAAAGATAAACTGCTGTCTCTGTTGGCAAGGGAGGCAGTTTGGCAGAGTCACCCTTCAGAAAAAACCCTCCAGGAATAGCTCCTCTTCTCCAGCTGATGAAGTGACTGAAGAGTTCTCCCTTTGCAACAGTGCCCCAGTGGCCGGCCTGGCTCCCAGGAGAGCTGGTGGGAAAAAGATGACTCGGCAGGAGAGATTGTCTCTGGCTGGGAGGTACTAAAACAAGAGTGAGCTGGGTGAGAATAACTCCAGCTCTCTGCCCAGAGCTACAAGATGCATCTGCCACAGAAGCAAGGGGGATCCTGCTAAAAGGCAACTCTGACCAGATCCATTAAAATCTGACTGCATTTGAGCCGAACACAGCCCTCTCAGGTCAGCCTTGGGGCTTCTTCCTGTGCCCAGCTGTGTGTACAGCAAGAAACAACAAATGGTTGTTTATGCACAGCCAGATACGGTGATACTGGGCTTAATCAGCACAGCTCACTGCTGTGCCCCTCATTTGCAACATCAGCTTTTGAGCCCAGCTGCTCTGTACTTGTCCAGGCTGCACAAACACACGTCTGTCCCACTGCAGGACATTCCTGTCAGGAGTGCCACAAGTGGATACTGCAGGAAAACAAGTTCAGCATACAAGCTCACTATCAGAAACATTCAGAACAACATGGGTAAGGTCCGTAAGTTTTCAACTTCCTAACCTCCTCTCAGAATCTTGGGAAAAAAACGTATTTTTCTACGCAAGGAGCATACATTCAGCAAAAGCTAACAAGACTTTAAAGGAAACTTTTTTTCTTTGAGGCTCATTAGCTCTGTTAGAACAGAGCTGGTCACTTGATTTTTTTTTTTTTTTTCATTTTGACACTTTCTGAAGTTTCAGGGTGAGTTTTTTAAAGGAAACATCTATAAATTTTATAAAGTATGGTGTAGTGTTAGTAGTGCTCCCAATCATTTTATAGTGGCTAGGTAGTTTCTAACAATAATGCAGAACAATAAAACTGTTATTTTATTAGATATTAATCCCTCCCTATGCGACTCAAACTTTCTGAATGCACAGAGCTTGAGACCGAAAGGACCTGAGGAACTGGTGGTGGAATCTTTTGTTTCCAGGAGTCCTGTCAAATCCTTAACAACTGTAAGTCATTAACAACCAAGCAGCTTTTCTTTGCCGCTACCTAGTGACCTCTCTTTGCAGGCATCCCTAGCACAAACACACTATTTCAGCAGGTGCATAATGAAAAGAGAAACTTTGGTACAGGAACAGAACTATCTTCACATTTTCTAACTGCAACCCTCTCTAGCCAGGAGGAAGGCACGGAGCCAATGTGAGAAGTGCAATTTGTAGATAAGCAGTCAGCTTGGGATCATACTCCTCACAACAGATAAAATGATAGGAAATCTCTCATGGCCACTGACCATGAAAGAGAAGGATTTTACAACACTGAAACAGCTCAGAGCCAAACCGATGCAAGCAAAGTGACAGGAGCAGAGAGAGACAACTCTGCCATGCCACGCTTAGCCTCTTCTTATTAGACAGCCAGCTGACCACTTTGAATAAAAATATACATGTGTGTCATAGGAAGTCACAGCTGAACCCAGCAGCCTACACTGCAACGTGCTGAACACAACGTCCTAATGCACCGCTCTGCCAGCTGAACCGGGAAATTGCAGCGGCAAACGAACCTGACTGAGAACTTGGTGACCTCTGCCTGATGATCTTCCTGTGGGGACTGTCTGCAGGACACAGGCCCAGGTCCCCTCTGGAGAGCCACAGGGGAAGGAATACCTCAGGTGGTAGAAAACTGCTGGCTCTGCAAAGCTAAGGAAAACAAAGCACTCTGTGCTGAACCTCCCCATCTGAACAATGCACTGGGCACTTCAGCAGACAGCCCAAGGAAGTTGCGGGAGAGGGAACTACTTATTTATTCAAGTAAAAATAAGTCAAGTCACAGTGCAGAGGCTTTGCTTCTTCCCTGCTTGCTTGAAACATGAGTTAGTGATGGGTGTCTTGGTTTATATACACATGCATATTAAAAGCACAAAGATTTCCAAGGTTAGCTTAAACTCCTTATTATTCACTGTATGTTCTCCAAAAAGAGGTCACATATCCTTTGGTTTAAAAATTACTTAAAAATCATACAGATATTTGTCCTTTATTTCCTCAGCAAATCTTTTATGTAACCCAGTCGGTATCAGAAAGCCATCAGCTTCATGAGATGTAGGGACTTCGTCCTCACAGCAAAAGCAGATAACAAAATAAAGAATCCTTCTAGCTGAGAGAGCAATGCCTGAGGTACAGAAAGGGAGTAATTTTTTTCCAGCTTTGTTACTCACTTACTGTGAATTTACTGTAGTCCCTTTCTGATTTCTAAGGCTGCTGGATGCTGTCCCAGGAAACAGGAAAAGTTAATATACTTGGCTTATGGACTGAAAGAAGAACTTTTGTTTCAACATGCACATTATGACAATAAAAGTACATATGTGCCTTCTACCTTGAATAGTCACTAGACCTTTGTTTCATATGATTCTTCTTGCTTACATGAAGAACCTCCACTTCTGTGGCATAGGTCAGGGCATCAGATTCAAAATGTTCTCTATTCCATAAGCCATAATTTGTCACCACGTAAATCTTATGAAGAGAGACAAAGAAAATGGCTAGAATTACAAAGGAAAGTTAGAATAGTGTTATGGACAAAGCCTAATTTAAAGGAGTAACCTGTGCAGCGTGGAAGAGAAAGGTCAAATGCTTGGAAAAATACACTGAAATCCACCCAGGTGACTTGCATGGAAAAAATCTGCATAATTACATGTGTCTGTAACTGTTATTACATCTGGGCTGTAGAGGGAGAAGAACCCAGGAAAAGATCAGACCGCACCCTGATTTGCCATTCACCGTCACCTGCGTTGAAGAGACACAGAAATTACATGTCTGTGGCCATGTTTTTAGAAAACTAAATGCTTTTCTTAACAACTCATTATGTAAGGTAGTTCCTGCTGCCAGCATCCCATAATGCAAGAAAGAAGGGAATTGATTGCATAGGAGGGTGGAGACAAATGTACTTGCAAAGTTAAATGAGTCAGCTTGGAAAAACTAACTCAACCTAAAGAGAGAAAGTGGCAAAGAGCAACAACACTTCACATAAAATGTTCTCTCTGAGGGCTCAGAACAGGGCCTGCCAGAGGCTGCTGCACACTGAATAATGCAGAAGGCAAATGTGTTTTCCACCTCCCTACCAATGTTCCAGACCTTTACCCCTTTCCTGAATCGTTTTCTTGAAGAATCCATGGCTGTTGGAGGGCAGCCCTGCCTGCTGCCTGGCTGCAATCCCTTATGTAAACCTGGCAACAAGGCTCCTCAGCGGTAAGGCAAATTATTACTTTTGATGGGGACTGAATGTACTGGCATGACAGACTTCAAAAACAAAGAAACCCCAAACCTAAACAAAAATAGTCAGCTAAGCAAACAACATTAGCCCCCCTGTTTGATTTGTTCTGGCAAGGACAGGCCAATTCTTATCACATGCCAGAGAATAATGATAAGTTTTGGCTCGCCTTGGTTTTAAACCACAGCTGCTAAAAGGAAGGCCAACAAATAGGGAAAGTGTTTATAGTAAGCACAAACTTCTCAGCATACAAATATATGTATGTTTTCATACCTCAATAACTAGCAGTGAAAATACATAGTGTCATTATGAAGAAGGCATGGCAGGGTACATTAACCAACCCTTTATTTTAGGGATGCTACCATGTTACTAGGCATGTGGTCTATTTTCAGGACACAGGCCAGATATAAGGATTTTTGTGAACAAAAGGTTGATGTAAACAAACATTCTCTTTGAGAACATGCACATGTTAGAAAGCCAGCGCAGCAGCTGTGATGGCAGTCACAAACAGGAATTTGTGATCTCTGGCACACAAAGATGTGGCTACAAAATACAGGAGGTTGGCTTACTGAGCAACTGCTGTGGTTGCTCTAAGCTGTGGCTCTGAGGAGCTGCACATGCTTTTCATGAAGTCTGCCTGCGATACACAGCACCCACTCCCCAGCACACACCGACTATGAGGCAAGGATGGGTACTCAGCTGCACACTTTTGATATTTCCATGCACAGAGCCTAACAGCACCACAAACAGCAGGATGTTCTCCCACTGAGGGATCCCTCTTCAAAACAGTCCCAGGAGTGCAAAGAGATGCAGCTCCAGCAAGTGCTAGAATAGACTTGTACAACAGCAGAGCGTATTTTAGTGCTCTTTCCCGGACAAAAGATCCAGCATAGTGTCAACCAAAGTCTGCAGGCAGATGTACCTCTGAGCCAGTATCAAGAGAGACATTTATGCTCACCATCCTCAATCCCCTGCTTCACATTTTGACTGCAGGAAGCCTTTTCCCACCTTCCTGAAGGCTGTCTCTTCTCTTTGCTGGTATACAAAGTTTAGCACAAAAAGTGAGAGAACTGCTTGCAAGAGTCCCTCCTACCTTTGTATCCATGTAAATCTTAATATATCTAACCCTGGAGTAAAAGCCATTTGAATCTATTATTTGAAGCAGTTATTTGAAGTTTTAGTACCTCTAAACATATTCAAAATCATGCCAATGCCTACTGCAGTTATGATGAACCAGAGCTTTGAGCAGACTTTTTCCTACTAGACAGAGAAAGAAAGAGGGACCCAAACAGCTTCACAGAGCTGCAAGCCCACTCCAGACCACTCTCACTGAAGGTCTGGTAAGGCCCCAGAGTGGCCCATTCCCTCCAGCCTACTCTCCAGTCCAGAAGTTGTTGCCTCCCCCAGCTCCTGAGCCTGCAGTGTGTGTCTTGTGGCTCTCATCCAGGTAAAGACAAAGGACGTGTGTCGTTCCCAGGCTCCGGAGGTTTGGCTGCCCAGAAGTTCTGCACAGAAACGCTTGCAAAAATGAGATGAGACTCACAGAAGTAAGTCACAGGCTACATACTGCCTAATGACTTTAATCCTTTTTTCAGAGGACCAGTCTCTCCTGTCCTGCCCCTTCCCTACTTTCTTTCTTTCTCTCTGCACTGCTTTTGGATTTACTCAAGAGCTGCATTACAGGTATGCTTTTCTCCAATTGCATAATTAGCAGTTTGCCCTGGGCATATAGCTATAATAATGAGGCAATTTTCAAAACAACACATATATTATGTGCTAGTGGGGACTACAGGTACATCCACCTATTTTGTTCAGAAAAAAAGAACATAACTTATAACATTTTCTTAAGATAACTATTGTGAACAGAAGGTGATACAGATTTTATGCTCTGCAATGTTTTGACTGCAACTGATATATTGCATATTTCAGATGACAGCAGCACCCTCAAAAAATTCCTGCAGTGAGGAATATAACACCTGTAAGGAGGCATACATAACATGACTTTCAGTATTTTTAAAAAATGGTAAGTCATTATAGAAGACATAGGCACAACTGTAGTTGCTACTTAATATGTGGATCTTCATTTTAAGGACAACTGTATGAAAATACATATTAAGGCATTTTAAATAGTATTAACAATCACTAATCAATCAGAAGTCTCAGTTTCTCCCTGAAGGCTCTAGTGTCAAATGAAAATTTACTAAAGATTGTAATCCTTGCTGGAGGGAGCCTTAGGGGCTTAGTGTGTGTGGTCACTTCTTCACTGTTACACTTGTGAAGCTGCTAAAGGTGGAATTCTGCAGCTACTGTTCTGTGTAGGCCTTCATCCTCTTCTAATCGACCCGTATCATGGTACCTGAGCATGGGAAGGGAACAAACCACAGGCGTTTTCATGAAACAGCAAATGATTATCATTGCCAAGAACAACCTTTATTCTTTTCTAACAAAGATTGTATCATAGCTGAGCAGATACGGTAGTTTCACTAAAACTTATCTGGTAATTACACACAATTAATGATAACATTTATTTTAGACCTGTTGGTACCTTGTGACACAAAACCCCCCAACAAGACTAGCAATGTGTTTGTACTTTGTAAATCTAGGTCAGATGCCAGAGTCCTTTTGCTGAAAAAGGTAAAAACTCCTAATAATAGCCTTGCATTGAAATAACACCAGGTAATACTTCATTGTGGGCTTAAATTACATGGGAGTGGCACAAGGCTGCCAAAAGCATGTTTTAAAACTACTCCTGATATATCAGAGCACTACACTGATGCCAGGGAATCCAGGTTTGTGCCCACTGCAGACAGTTGTCCCCCAAACATGTTAGGTCTGCTAGATACTCTCTCTGCTCTTTCCCTAGTCCAGGGCCTTCTCTCCATCCCATCCTGCTCAACAACCTGCCAGCCTGAAGCCAGGAAGAAAACAGCAAACACTACCTACTCCTCCTAAAGCAGCAGCAGTAGATCACTGACAAAAAAGTACCAGAAGCAAACGGCAGCATAGATATTCAACATAATTAGGTAAATATGTACAGAAGCATGACAGGACAGAAAACTAGGACATTCTTGAACAAAATGGGATTACAAGATAATTAATTTCTACAGTTAATTAATTTCCCAGATAAAATCATAGATGATCATCTTTCACCCCAAGGCCCGAGCATGAAGATCAGGCTTGCCTAGTTATAAACACATTTCATTTGATGCTTAATGTCCTGTGCCAGCACTGGCCCAACTGTCCCATACTTCAACAGTACTCTTTTAAGCAATTACATATTGACAGAAAAGCAGGATTCCCTATAGCAAATAATTACATTGTTTGGGGACTGTTCTCCTAAAAGAAAGGCAGTTCGTTTGGGTACCTCATGAAGTACATCAGTCACACACACCTTACCAGACATGACACCTGGCAGTTCTTTATTTCAACCCTTGGGCACTTCATTTCCATTTACACCTTGGAACACATAGCAGAGTACAGGCACACTCTCTGCCAGGCTCCAGCACATCAACACAAGAGGCTGGAACCTCTGCCACAGCCCCACCTGCCTGGCCCTGTCTAGCTGCTAGAATTGTATTGCCTTCTCCAATTTGCCAGCTGACCTGCTCTGATCATTGATTTCTAACTCATCTCAGTCAAAAGCAGCTGGATTGATGAAGCCATGTGAACAAACTTGATGTGTTCTGGCTGCAGGAATTTTGGGGGAAGCTTGGGGAGAGTGAAACATCAGCTAACACAGCTAAGAGTTAAAGAGCATGTGTGCCTGCCAAGGGCTAGAAACCAAATTCAACATCTATGCTTCACCACCATTACTATGAATCAAAATCTGGTGTTAGTGCATAATTTGCTAACTTGTCTCATAAACTGAGTGCTGTCTGTCTGCACTGGTGCTGAGAATAGCACACATCTCCTGCTTACACAGTGAAGTCACTCAGTTACGTGTCTGGCAGCACTGCCTCTGCTTTGTGTTCCTGGTTGGTATGCTGGGACACTGCAGGGTTCTGTTTCATGACATGTGAATAGCACCGTTTCCCACATCAAGCCAATTCCATATTTTGGTAGCACAGTGCAATTTGCCCCCAGTAACCTGAATCCTTCATGTGCTGCACTTGACACAAGAGGAGAGAGAATGGAAAACTCAATTCAATATCCTGAGAATAATGAAAAGCTCCTGGTTCAGCCTGATGTGCAGGGAAGGACTTTTACAAGACAGCAAAATGCTCATTACCTGTTCACCTAACAGACAATCTCCTAGCAATCAAAACTCAAAACACTCTTTTAGATTGATACTTTTATAGATGCTTTAAACTGATAGACTTCCATAGATAAATTGAGAAAGATACTTGTATAGATACTCTACANTTTTTTTTTTTTTGTATTCTTGTCTGAATGAAGTAGTACTATCAGTAGCACCATTCTTGCCAGAAAGAGAAAACCCTTCAAAAGCCCCTTCCGTTTTGGATTTAAGAGTGAGAATAAAGTCAGTCATCTGTTAAGACTTAAACTGGGCAGATGAAATACACTTGATTATTCAAAAGAGACACATTTTGGTTGCATCTTGCGGTTGGTTAATGTCTATTGCCTGACTGTAGATCAGACATGTCCATCTGCACTCCTTCACCAAACAGGCTACCTTCATATGCTTGAACCAAAGCACACAGCTGGCTTTGGAGGGTGTGGGCTCAACAGGAAAAGGCACATTAATTTATCTCAGACCCCAGTATCCTGTTTTAAGTATTCAAAATGCCAAATGCCAAAGAGCCAGAGGTGCAGGTACAAAACAAAGAGACAAACACGAAGACAAAAAAAAAAAAGAACACTAACCTGGAGAAAAACACATCATTGTTAATAAAGGAGATTTCATCTGCTAAGTCCATCTCCTTCCCACATGAACCACTCTCTGTTAATTGGAGGCTGACTTGAGGTATTCCATCTGACTGGCCTAGTTGTGGCAACAGGCCCATTTGGCTGGATTGTTCCGTTGGGGGTTTGGTCATCTACAGAAGCAAGGAGAGAGAAAATTGAAATGTGAAAGGAAGAAAGGCCAGAACAGCCCTTTCAGATACTCTGTAACTGAACGACATTCTGTACTGGTGTACAAACAGCAAAGGTGACAAGGTGCAAAACAGTGTTACAAAATACACATAAATCAAACACTCAGCTTGATAAAGACCATTTAAAGAAAAATAAAGGCGTGTCTATTGAAGGAGCAGTGGCAAGAAAAAAATTAAGAAAAGAAAGGAAAGTGAAATAAATATTTATTTCCTGTATCATAGCAGGCAGACTAAAAAAAGTTTGCAGTGAATTTTCTACTTGACCCTACTGGAGAAACAGATACTAACAAGAAATACTATAGCTGTTCTCAACCCCCTTCCCATCCTTTTTAATGGCAATTGATATCAACACATTCCCTAATAACGCTTAGGGGAGAAGAGCAAGTTTAGAGGTCTGCCCCTCCTTTTAACAGCAAACACTGAACCTAACCTTTGTGATTATGTTCAGTTTTCTCTTGTGTTCACTTCTAGTTTTAGCCTTTCCAAGATCTGACAGCTGGGTAATTTCACAACATTGTTACACATTGATTAAAATTGATTAAAAAGTACTTCTATTTTAGGTAAGGTGACACAATCTTTCCCTTAGTTTTGAGCTATGAGAATTTGCCAGTAACTGTTCCTTAACTACCTTCCCCAAACTAATCTTGACTTTATACCACTCCAGTAGTCATCTCTCACCAAACAGAAAAACACAAGTTTATATAGTCTCTCATTTTACAGAAGTCATACTCATATGTTCAATCTTTTTTTCTGCTTTTTTCTACACTTTTCACCTACTATGAAGTCCTTTCTAAAATGTAGTCAGAAATGCATGTGGCATTATATATGAAGGGTGATTTAGTGGCAGCTTCTCATGAAAATCTAACTTTTTATTTGCTTTCATGATTGCTAAATTTGGAGCTCATCACTATACATATTTATATTACCTGTGGGGTTCTGTGGACATAGTTAGCACATAGTAATGGAAACTCAACTAATCATTTTTTCACCCAACAAAGAGTAAATTAGAAGCCTTCTGAAAGTCCTTGTAGCCAGCTTTTAGTTTTTCCTACCTTGAAGACTTTTCTATTAGCAGTACATTGAGTATTTTCTAGGTCATTATGGAAGCAGTTAAACAGCACAGATTCCAACAAAGATCCTTAAGGGACTTCTCAGAAAACCTTTCTCCACCAAAAACCTCATGATGTCTTTTTACTGCTTTCTAGTTATTAATCCATAAAAAGTCTTTCCTTCTGATCACAAGATATCTTTGCTTCTTTAGAGACCACTGACAATCCCATTAAAACCTTTTGAAAATTCAAGTGCACTATACTGACTAGACATACACACACGTTCACAGGCTCTTCTGTAACAATTTTTTCTCTAAAGAAAAAATGCTGGTGCCTCCTAAAAACTTTAATTATCCATCAGTTTCTCAGTTCTGCTGCCTGCTGTAGTTGTTATACATCTGCTGGACAGTAAATCAGAATTTCTGAACTCCTGCTCATACCTGGCTAACCCTAAGGTTTTTTTTGTAAAATATATTTTACTTCTGTTTCTAGTACTTTGTTCCACTCACAGTTGCTTTCAAATGCTTTGTGTGTGTTGAAAAGTTTCATGGGACAGAAGGCTGCTTCTTACTGAGCTTTGTAGGGAATAAAATTAAAAATAAAATATGTATCAGTGCAAAGGGAAATCAGAGAGAGATACTGAGACAGCTTCCCAGTTTCAGCCTCTGGACTTCTTGCTCTGAGTAAGATCCTGACTTTGCTGACGTCAATGGGCATTTGACCTGAAGTCAGGATCTGACCTTTGGACCACTGGTGGTTCCAGCAGCACTCTGTTAGCCCATCACCTGCAGAGGTCTCTGGCTGCTGGCACCATGGGAACTGGGCACACAGCACATGGACACCAGGAAGTGTGCCTCTCAGCTGGTACAAAACAGCAGCAGTGCTGTCATTTCAGACAGGAAAACCATGTCTGTAGGGAAGAGAGGAGACAGAGAGCTACACAATGGCAATACTACAGGAGAGAATCACAACAGGAGGCAGCAGGGCCTGGGGGCACTGAAGAAGAGACCAGAACCCAACTGGCTACAATCTCCTTTCAAGTACATGTAGAGAGCAAAAATGTCACCCCTCAACCTCTTTTCCTCCAGGCTAAACAAGCCCAGCTCAAAAAGATATGATCTGCTGCATACTGAGATGCCCGATGTGGTGTGGCGTCTGTCAAAAAAGCATTTTGTCCCTGGCAAAATCTAACCACTGAACAAACACACATCTATAAATCTTTATAAATACATACAAAGCTTCACTTCGGAAGATGACACCAATAAATCCAAAGCCTAGACAGTAGGCTTTGGCTGAAGAAAAAAATAATTTGATTTTTGTTTCCTGAAAGGTTTTTCTCTGGTGAAGCTTGACCACAAATTGCATATGACAAAGATCAGACTCAGCCTGAAGCAGGTATGTTGTGGGCTGTTACAGCATAGCTACAGTCTGTGGCCATTGAAAGCATGGACTCTGCTGAAGTCTGCTACTCTATAATTTAAAGTACACTTGCATTCTCAGCCAAATACAAGCAAAATAACATCAAGTGCTACTGACAATCAAAGGGACAAGAAAGGATAATAAAAACACCAAAGAACAGAAAACTAGAAGGAAATATTACACAGTACATCCTGCATTTGAATGTTGAGTTTTGTTGTCTCAAAGTTCAGATGCAAGGGACTGTGTTTGCAGTTGTAATAGAAACTAGTCAGTTTTATGAGCACTATAAACATGCATTATGATGGGTGTTGAAGAAAGTGCAAGAAAACATTTCACCTGGAGGCACAAGCTGACCAGCCAAGCTGACATCATCCCACACAATATCACCATCAAGATTCCTCATAACTGACTGACTGCATCATAGGGATGTTTCATCTCCCTGTGACGTGTCAGAAGCTCCTGGGTTCAAAGACCAAAGATGAATACGACACATTCTCAAGATCTGACATGGTATGGTGACTAATCTTCCTCTGTTCTTGAAGAACGGGAGCTGCTCCAGATGAGTCTGGAGAGCTCTGTTGCATATGAATCAACATGGTTCAAAGACAGATCCTTAGCACAGGTCATCCTGCTTTTCTGAGTACCTCATTCATATTTTCAAGTAGGAAAATTAAAAACTTCCAATATCTCAAGCTATGTATGCACATGTCCGAATAATTGGACAATTCATACCCATTTGATTTAGGTAATTATGAAATCTAAATGCAGACCTTTTAGAAGAAACTAGCTGTGAGTTTATATTTACATGTCATCATTGAAAGGATAATAAAGATATTTTTATAAGGTAATCCCCAAAAAACCCACCAGATATTTAAAACATACACAGTACATTCTTTTCGTTAAAGGTGTACGAACATAGTACTCTTCCAGACAAGAGAAACCTCCCTCAAAAATTTGCTTAATACACAAATGCAATTCTTGCAGTTGTCCACCAAAGCAAAGAGGCCCATATTACTTCTTGAAAGGCTTCATACTTTGTCACCTTAATGCTTTTTCAACTTACAAGTTGTCTATATCAATGCAAATATCCTATGGAATAGAAAAAGGTACATTTCTTTGGAAAAACACAGGCATGGCCGAGCGATGAATGGAGATTTGGAATGCTGGTTTCTTTCTAGTCTCAATATCAGCACAAAGCTTTAAGGTCAATCTATCCACTCATCAGCATTACCTCTACTCCACGAGGGACCAAGAAAGGGAGAACACTAGCCAGCTGTAACTCATGCCTGACAGCTAATCAACCTGATTCAACCAGTTTGCCAGTCAAATGACCAGGGAATGAGCCACCTGCCAAAGTCACCCACACTTGGTATTTGGCCACTGAAACCTCTTGAACAAATATATTCCACTCACCCCATTCATACACAGAGCTTACAGCTCTCTGCCAAAATTAATGGTAATAACGATTACACCAGGCCTTGTTTGGAGACACAGATTTTGCCAGAGGGTTTAGGTCATCCTGAATTGCCCCAGAGAATCTGGTGGAAATTCATGCTGAGGCAGCAAATCCCTTCAAGTCATTCAGTGAAAAGTATTAATGTATAGTTGTTCTCCAAAATTTCATACTGCAGCCAGTTCTCACACAACACCAGCTCCACCAGCATTTTATTGCAGTAAAGGACTTCTGGGACGAATCTGGACAGGATAAATGTGGCTGTGAGTAGCAGATATATTTCAGGCCCAAAGGGCTTTCAAAGGCAGGGATAAATCTGCAGTGAGATTTTTCAGTTATATTCATCTCACACTTCTTACATTATTCTCTCACTTTGTATTCCTACGCTCCTGCTGAGGGGTGATTTTGTTACTGGCCATGGCACCCAATTTCTGTGTGTGAGGAAGCAAGTGCCAAAGTCACGGTTTGAATGCTATGTGGACTACACCACTAGGAACAAAGAAGTCAGAGGGGCTGTGGAACAACATAATCCAAACAAACCTGAATTATTCTGCCACTTCTTTCCATAACAGTAGAGCTAAAGGCAAGGGAAGAACTGCAGATATTATCTGCTAGACTTTACAAGGCCTTTGACACAGCCCCCACCACATCCTTCTCTCCAAATTGCAGAGACAAAGATTTGATGGATGTACTGTTTGGTGGATGAAGATTGGCTAGATGGTTGCATCCAGAGAGGAGTGGTCAAGGGCTCAATGTCCCAGTCGAGACTGGTGACATGTGGTGTCCAGCAGTACAGCTGTCTTTAGTAGGGCTGCTGTCTTACTTGAAATGGGCTTGTGCCCAAATGCTTCCCCAACATTATTCAGAAAGTAACAAAATGTAAAAATGTCACTAAAACCCACCTTGATTCATCACTTTACCTACCACCTACAATACTGATTTAAAAACCACATTGGTGTATTACAGTTGTGAAGTTCTTTTCAAATTAGAGATGCCTCATCATCTCAAATTACTGACACTGGGAGACAAAGATCAATAGCTCTGTTATTGTTCCAGGTTTAGCAGAGTCAGCACATACTTGAAAAATTCAGTTACCAACTCTCTTCCACACTCAAAACCAAGCCTGAAATCCTTTCTTGATTAACTGCCATACTGACACCATAAAGTCACGATAAATGTGGTCATCTTTGCAATACGTACAGCTGCCACTGCCAAATTTGGATCTCTCTTACTCTACTTGTATTTTTAGGCATTGGATGACTAAAACACCTCCTCTGCACTCTGCTCTTCTCAGATATCGAAGTTATAAATTTAATGCAACCCTAAAGTGTATGAAGCTTTAAAGTTCAATGAAATTCTGATGTTTTATGCAAATTCAGACATCTTAATGAGAACAAGACTCTTTGGAATCAAAGAGATGAGTATTATCTTCCTTTAAACCACATCCCAGTCCTGCTTGTCCAACTTAATTTCCTTTTGTGACAAGGTAACCCATCTAGTTGATCAAGGGAATCCTTTGGATTTCAGTAAAGCTTTCAAAACTGTCTCTCACAGCATCCTGGACAAAATGTCCAGCACACAGCTGGATAAACACATCATGGGATGGGTGAGTAACTGGATCACGGGTTGGGCACAAAGGGTTACAGTGACTGTGTGACATCAGACTGGTGACCTGTCACCAGTGGGGTTTCACAGGGCCCAATCTCAGGCTCTGTGCTCTTCCACATCTTCATGAATGATTTGGACACAGGACTTTAAGGGATACTCAGTAAGTGCACAGAGGACACTAAATTGGGAGGAGAGGCCCTGCAGAGAGACCTCAACAAATCAGAGGACTGCGTAATCACCAAACACATGAAGTTCAATAAGGGAAAGTGCTGGATTCTGCACCTGGGATGGGACAACCCTGCATGCATGGACAGACTGGGGAATGAGACGCTGGAAGGCAGCACCGTGGAAAGGGACCTGGAGGTCCTGGTCCATGGCAACTTGAACATGGGTCAGCAGTGCCCTGGCAGCCAGGAGGGCCACCTGTGTTCTGGGAGGCATCAGGGACAGCATGGCCAGCTGGGCAAGGGAGGGAACTGTCCTGCTCTGCTCTGGGGCAGCCTGACCTCGAGTGCTGGGGGCAGTTCTGGGTGCCACAATGTGAGAAAGAGATTAACCTACCAGTGTCCAAAGAGGGCAACAAAGATGGTGAAGGGTCTTAAGGGGAAGCCATATGAGGAGTGACTGAGGTGACTTGGTCTATTCAGCCTGGATAAGAGGAGACTGAGGGGAGACCTCACTGCAGTTACAACTTCTCACCAGGGGAAGAGGAGGGGCAGGCACTGATCTCTTGTCTGTGGTAACAGTGACAGGACTTGAGGGAATGGCCTGAAGTTGTGTCAGGGGAGGTTTAGGTTGCATATCAGAAAAGGTTCTTCACCCAGAGGGTGGCTGGACACTGGAACAGGCTCCCCAGGGCAGTGGTCATGGCACCAAACCTGACAAGAGCTCAGGAAAAAACACCACAGCTTCCATATTTGATCAAAGCCACGATGAACAGCAGAACTGCTCAAATGCCTGAAAGTAAACACACACTTTGCTAACACTGCTTGATTCCAGAGGTAAGGAGCTAGCAAATGTTCTCAGAAAGCCTATGAATTCAAGCACAGCTAAGCAGATATAGCATTTCTAGCTCCAGAGGTAGTTTACTTGTTACTGGCTGTGAATCCTGTAATTTTCTTTCAGTAAACTCTCAAGGTCAAAGTCATGTCTCTTATAAACAAAAGCAGATTCAGTGAACAAACTCCAAATTTTCCATGAAGTCTCAACATTAAAACTGTACACTTCAGAAAGATGTAATCTGAACCCAAAGCTATCCTTTCCTAAAAACGAAAATACATATTAAATCAACCCAGTAGTAAGATTACCCTTAACCTGTGACTCTCCATGGCACACACACAAAAGGAGGTTGTTGAAGTGAACCAGCAACACCTTAAGGCCCTTTTTCTGCAGGAGGTCAGGAACATTTGCCTAAGGGAATCCCCTCTAGGGGCATTCCTAAGGGAATGCCCTGTGCAGCTCTCCAGGCAGCTCTACCAAAATGCTGCAAGTGTGCAGCCTGCATGGGATGTTGGCCAAAAAGCAACAAGATGTACTGGCCTCGAGCCAGAAGATACAACCAGCTCCCAGTGATTGCCGACTGCTGCCTGGCATCTGTTTCCCAAAGGAAATGTAGCACAGGCAATGTTCTGAACTGAAGAGAGCTTTATCCAGGTGGAGAGGAAAGAGTGGCATTGCTGTGGACTCTGCATATCAGGGGTCCTAGGAATCTCAGCAAAAGGCAAGTTGAGGACTCACTGGTGGATGAAATGGAAAAAAAACCTTAAAAGCAAAACAAGCATGCATGATTTCACACTGGAGAGATACGACAGCCCATTGTCTTATCATCTCTGTGCAGCAGCAAACCTTCCGGCCTCTTGAGAAACAAATATCCAGCCTTGGTCACAACCCTGAATGTATCCCACAAGGATACTGGAAGTTACTCGCATCCAAATCCTAGAGTTCTGACTACACTGCAGGGACACTGCTCCTCTTGGAGTAACTTCTGCCTTTTATCCACTTCAGACTCTCTTAGCTTGAATAGATGATGCATTGAGAGTAAGAAGCACAAATATGGGCAGATGATCACAATCACAGGAGAAATGAAGGAATGAACTTAGAAGGCTGACTGTGGTGACAATTCCTGCTCTCAGCTTCCCCCAGGGCAGCTCATGTCTATACTCACCTGCCCATTCAGAACAATAGTGAGAGCATGAAAAATTATGGTAAATTACTGTAGTTACAATGGGGATTATTTGGTATTTCAGTATATTCTTAAAATAAATGTCATCTCCAGTGAAGGAATCCTAAAGCAAATGTTCTGTAACTCTCTGCTGTGCTGTTAAAGGGCAAATGTTAATGAGTCCATCAAAAGCCAGAAAACAAAGGTAAATCAGTACAGTGCCCATTACATTCCTTCATCCTTCCTGCTGGCCAACTGTTTGAGGTGTAAACAAGTAAGTGTTTGCCAAAGGCTTTCTTCATTAGAAAAATGTGAAGCTGTGCCAAAAGTCAGAGCTGTTACACTGAAGTCCATGTAAGTAGGCCGGAAAGTTTAAAACCAGCTGTTAAGAAACCTGTCTTTCTCCATGTATGGTGCTTCTCCTGTTCACAGCATGACAATGAATTACACAGTAATGAAAGAATTTTCTGCCTAAAAGACACTGTTTGCGCTGGTCTGAACTGTGCTACATCCCATAAAGCGCAGGCAGATCCTTCAAGGAAAAACAGATTAGTTTTACTTCTGTACTTCTCCCGCCCTGCATTAATCAGGGAACCTGAACAATTGAAAAGATTACTATAAAGGCTGACTCCAGCTTCCACTCTTCAATTCCTTTTCCTTCTCAGCAATAAGGAATGCTGTTTACAAACTCTGTAATAAAAGCAGGTTCAGGTCTTAGGAATTTTGAACAGAGGTGGAGCAGCACTCCCATACCAATAAACTGGTACTAAACATGCCCAAGCTCATTTTTATGGCCCTCTGAATCAACACTGGGTAATACAGATAAGCTGAGACTCCACTAGAAATTCCACTAGACCACATAACAATCCAGCAACAAACGGACAGGAATGATCCTGTTCTTGGATCATTCACCTCTGAACTAGAAAAGGAGTTAAAAATACATTCTGTACTCTAACAGGACCTTCAAGGTGATTTCAGAGATGTTTTGTATCTCCCATTTTTATGGCATTGTATCTTTATTACAACTACACCTCCAGTTATAAGTACAAGTCATCGCAGATAAATTACTCAAGTGAATCACGTGTGTTAGATCAGATTCTTCTATCACCTGATAGTAAAAGTTAGAAACCAATGTTCCTGCAGTTAATGTAGGACCAGGCTTTCCACTGACTGAATACTACTAAGTGAGCATGCAATAGTCAGAGATTTCAGGAATCATACAGTACAACAATTGTTTTTATTATGTTGAACAGAGATGAAAAATGAGAACAAAAGTGCATGAACTAAAGGAAGAAAAACCTCTGTTAGCACGCTATTAACTGCTCCATCATGGATTCTGTAATAGCACATGTAGGTTCATGTCTTTCAATAAAGAAATGCATTTAATTTGCACAAAATAATATTTCCAAGGGAGCAGGAGACACATATACTGGGAACACAGCAAACAGCACTAGCTAATAACTTATTAAACATTAACCTCCAAAAGTCTGCTAAATGCAGGCTCTAGCAAGAGATTTTAATTGTATGCACTGGGCAGAATGCATACAGATATATTTTTCTGATTCTCTAAGAAAAGATCTTATTTACACTTTATTCCAACACTTGCAAATGTCCTGCCCCTTTCCTACTGTCCTGGAATTCATGCTGTTTTTTACAAGGCAAACGTTACTATAAGATTATACCACTCCTCCTACAAACTGGCTTTTTTTTCTAACTGTACAGCATATCTTTATGTTAATTAGGACAAGGAGAAGAACTCACCACCATTAACATTAAAGATGTAAGTTGAAAGTCAAAACCTACTAGGAATATCAGGCAGGCCTAATAGTCATATTTTCAGGCTGCCCGTGTTCCTAGGCTACTTGGAAAAGTTACAAACAAAAAACCAGCATCTCAAACAGTTTAAGACCCACTGCTGTCAAGTGTTTTGTTCTTGCATATTAGCTTGTGAAGGACTGGCAGTATGTTTGATTTTACCCTTTAAAATCCAGAAAGTAGAAAGAATGTTGTCATTTCCAATAACATGTCATACTTCAGTAACTAAGCATATTTTGGAATATATTTTGTTTTTCTAAATATCCTGTGAACTTACAGATCAAAAAGTCAAGTCAGTTAAGGTATTTTTGACCACAGTTAAATTGGTTCCTAACTCCACTAGCATAGATTAAATAACTGTACATGTTCAGAAATCTGAGTCTCTCAGAACACTCTTTGGTATTGCGATTCAATAAACCTAAATTGTAATTTTCAAATGCAAGTATTTGAAGTCAGGCATTTGCATTCCACAAGAGTAATAAAACCAAAAACATTTAGTCAGGTCACACTTGCAAGGACTTAAAGAGCACTTGTCTGTCTTCATTTCTGTTAAAGAAGTAAGCAGTTACACCAACCTTTGTACTTGCATTAAAAAAAATAACAGTATTACATAACTACCTATATGCATTTCAGTGCATCTTTGAATTACTGAAGCTTGAGAATTCTTTGAGATTTCTATTTATTTATTTTTAGTATTGCTTGTGAAATCCATGAAATAATGGGATGAAATCTGTTGTGCTTTAAAGCCTGATTTCCCCTAAAACCCATGACATGGCTACTGTACCACTGGGATAAATGAACTTAAATAAACATAAAATGACTGGCATGGAGTACTACCTGAGCATCACTATTCTAGACCATTACAAATCTCCAGAGAATGCTCTAAGAAGTATGGTGTACTAGCAATTGCATACCTTCCATTCTCATGTGAAGAAAAAATCTCCAGTGCAGCAGACTGGATACAAAACAAACTTTGTTTTGTTCAACTGTGTGTACTCAACAATCACCATTAACTGTTTACACCTGGAAAGTTACCCAAGCCCTGCTTACTGTCAACAGCTGCCAGCAATCTCCTCTCCATCTCATACTCCCCAAAACCTGCTCAAACTAGAGTACCTGCTCATGATGGGATCAAGTCCCACCACAGTTAATAAGAGAAATTTTCTATCAAGATTACTTGGGCCAAAGTAAATCATCAGCATCCATACAGGACACTGGCAAATCCAGGGTTTGAACAAAGTTTCTGCAATGATTTTCATGCAAGAACTGACAAAATCACAGGGAAAGACAGAGAACATTCAATGTCCTAACTATGACAGGCGATATTTGTTGGCAAATTGTGCAGTCACAAGTCTATCAGCATAAAGCAAAGCTTTTAATCATTTCCTACATCTGCAAATGTGGCACATTTAGAGACCTGCAGGTCCTCCTAACCTTACACTATAATAATAAACAGTACTGGTTCCCTTATCCATTGCCATTATTAAGAGGGATTCATACAGCATACTTGCATCTTAGTCTGTTACCTATCTTGGAGGCAAAGTTCAAAACAGAACAGAATACTACCCTCACTTTTATCCTATTCAACAAAATGTGGAATGGGCATAAAAACTGCTATGTTTCAGCCTCAGTCAACTGTAGTCACAGAGATACTGAACTGTGCAGTCTATTCAAACTCTTTTGTATTTGTAGCATGCTACCACACTAACTTAACACTTTAAATGCAACTGATTATGACTGCTTAAGGAAGGAATTAGGAAAAAAACAGGTTCCAAAAAACAATGGTTATACATTGTGCTGTATTTTAATGACAACAATAAACTTATTTGTTGATAACATAATATTCCCAGTTATCTCAGGACCTATCTCATTATTAATGCTGTGCTTATCCTCTCTTTTCCTGCTTGATTCAGTAATTAATCTGTTTCTGGTCTCACACACTGCATAATTAGAGGAAGCTGGCCTGTGGGTTTCTCAGTTCAAGTTTTAAATGCTTCTAGAAAGCACCAGATCTAATTTTTAATTTTTAATAGACTGAAGACCACTGCAATTAAAATAAACGGGAACTTTTATCTATCTTTTATCAATCAAACTTTTTCTTAATTAAAGCACAGATCAGTTTGTTACAGAAACAAGGAGTCAGAGTCCCTTCTGCAATAAAAATGTGCCATTCTGACTTCACCAAAATCTCATCCAATTTACTTCATCAAAATGTTTGGCCTTGTGCCCCAAAAGAGAAAAGCTATTATATGGGATTGCTCAGTGACTCTGTGCAGGGCTTTGACAGAAGAAATAAGTAATTGTTGTCAGCACAGTGATTAGGGTTGCAAATACCAGTGGTAATCCTTCATCAGGAAGAAAACTCCCAACCACCATGGTAGCTTGCAGGGGTCATGGGTGGTGGAGATGTTCTGTTGGACTGTTCACTATGTCTGTTCCCCATATATCCTCCAGTTAAAAAAAAAAAATCAAAAAAAAATCAGGTGTCCTTCAAGTGACACTAGTGAAAGCCAGGTGTGTAACAAAGAAAGAGAGTCAGTTCTTTACGTGAGAGGAAGCAATTTGTGGCACACTTTTACAGATGGTATGTTGGAAGCAAAAAGCTTACACACGTGCAAGAGAGACATAAGACAATTACTCTGGACATAACTAAATACAAAAACCCTATCAAGTGCAGGAAAACTTCTGAGAATAGTCATGAACTGGTAGAAAAAATGGAGGAAACACCTTGCTGCCCTATCCTTCCCCTCCCTTGACATCTGCTTATGGGCAGTGTTGGAAGCAGCACACTGGGTTCAATGATCCCCAGTGTGAGCCAGCACAGCCACTCTTATGCATGATGAGCAGACATTAAGAGGATTATTCAGTGAATTCCATGCTGCAAATGACTGCAGGAATGATGCATTAGCTGATTGCATGAGGACAGACTGCAACAGCTGACTCTTTACTGGGTCAGCAGCTGTACAGCACAGAGGAGGAAATATTCTGCTTCCCTCCACATAACGCTGCAGTGCAGCCTTTGCCTCAGGCAGGCGTCACCAGGGTCACACCTGTGAATTTTCCCAGGGTTACAGCAGGGTTGTGCATGGAGCAGTGCAAAAGCAACAGTGGATTTAAGAGTTCCCGGATCTCCCTTTATTTGATGTTGGAGTGGCAAATACACCACGCCCTGTACTAAGTTCCCTGGTGCACAGCAGGGCAGGTGTGACATGCAGCAGTGCTGTCATGGGTGCCAAAGTAGTTACAGCACTGCTCTTCTTAATCACAAAATGAAGATAATATGGAATATCTTCCCCTCTGTGACCATGTAAAATAGCTCACGGCTGATTAAGGCTCCAAAAGACATGCAAGGTATCAAATAATCTGTATTTCTGAGACTGAAATTGTGTGGCCAATGGTATGGAGATCTTCAAAGGCATTTACTAATTCACATGGTCACAGGTATTTTCATGAATGTTAACTGGATGGAATAACTGATTTTTATTCAGTTATCAGTTCACAGAGTTGTCATTCAGTGGCACAGGAAATATACAGAAAATTATTTAATGTGAACTGTAACTGAAAAATAAATCTCTTCACAATGTATTAGGCATCCCTCCTATTTTGCATCCAGAATGTTGAAAACATCATGGTTAGAAGGGGGAACAATGTCAGTAAATCATACTGAACAAAACTGGCAACAAATATTGAAACATCTAGTATTTATAAGTGAGGTTTTTGCCTTGGTTGGTTGCTATTAGCATATAAATGCTAAACTGGGTCAGTTTCTTCCTGTCTGCTGTTCTGCCTTGCCATCATTTACACTATACTTTAATAACCACAGTCCAGCCAAGCTGTTTCAGATAGAAGTGATAAAAAGGAAAATATCAGTGTTTGCAAAAGAAACACATCACTGGTTTTCAATATAAAACTAATACTCTTTTCAGTTCAATTTTCATTTCCTTTTGTTCTCCCAAGACTATTTCTATATATGACCTTTTACCTGAGACCGTATCTCTTAATAAACAGCTAAAAGCTACTCTGTTTCACATCAGGACAACCTTAACCTAATGCACTCATTGCCATAAAACACGTACAAAGGTCATGAGTTGTGATTCGTAAGCAAGAGAGTGATGTGGAAACCCATTATTTTTAGAGAGGACTGTAATATGTGAAAGGAAATGACAAACATAGTAACAATCCCATGATGCACCTCAATGCTACCAACACCATCCGTGGAATATTATGGTATTTTCCAGGAGAAAGAGTAAAATGTCTCCAGCCATGCAGAAGGACTGAATGCTACAGAAAGTTAAACTGGTAGTGCCAGGATCAAACATAATTCCAGAATTTGTAAAAGGTTACAAAGACTTCACTGAGGGAAAATATTCACCTTCCATGATCATCCCCACAATCTGCAACTAAAACATCCCTGTGTTATCAACACTGTTTCCAGCACAAATCCAAAATACAGCTACTACGAAGAAAATTAACAACCCCAGCCCAAATCAGCACACCATCATATATAAACTGGCAGGGGATTAAGGTGTCAGTGACCACACCCCATAAGAAGCCTGTAGCAGAACTTAAGATCAAAAAAACCCAAATTAAACATTTACAAAGTAGCAAAAGAAACTTCTCTCTTGTTGGGTTTACCTAACTCTGTGTGTATGTGTGCAGATGTGTTCAGTAACAAGAAGAGATCTACAAATCCAAAATACGAATATTTTATTCTACCTTTCTTTTTTGAAAACTGGAATGTGATTTATCTATTTACTGTAATATTATTCATAGATGGAAAAAGGATGATCTAAAAGAGAGCTATGACCTGGATATGGGAAAAATCCAGGCTCTCCAGATCTGCATCTCACATTACAGTTGCTTAAACTCAGTCTTGAAAAAGCTAAATTGTATTTTCAGATCAAAAATCAAAATACTCACAAGGAAAAAAGTTTTTCACACATGGAATTCATGCAATGTTACCTTCAAAAGAAATACCTGATCTGCCTGCAGTAAATTAGGGAGTCTTAAATGTCTCTATATTGTTCTAGTTACTCATGTAAGGTTCTCAGTGCAGAAAGAACAGACCCCTTTCTTAACACTGAAACTGAAATGCTCACTGCTGGCAATGAAGGTCAAATGCTGCTGGGATCCACTGGATGCATCAGATTTTCAAGAGCATAGACCAGACTTTAGGAGCATCTGGCCCCTTGTGCACCATGCATCACATGTTCTTGTTGCTCTCAGACTGCCCTGAGCCCAGCTGATGACAGTGAGCTTTGGGGCACTGAAAGTGCTCCAGGCAGAGCAGGGTGTACCAATCACCTTCTGGACAAACTGGGATCTTCACAGTACTCACAAGAGGGGTTTTTAAAGACTCATAGAATTTATACTGAATTCAATGAGCATTTCACTGCTCTTAATATGGGAAAAGGAATCAATTTAATGCTCCTTCTGAAGCTCCCACCTGCAGAGTTTTCCAGATGAAGATAATGGCAGAGGCCAGCAAGAATTAAATGCCATGGACAGAAAAATCTCTTACACTTCTTTACTTTGGATTGGTTCCGATTGCCTGCAATGTGTCCTTGTCACAATGACAACACTGACTGCTGATTTATACAGAGATACAGAGGGGATAATGTTGATCATTTTGTGTAACCTGATTAACTGAATGACTAATTAAGGAGAAGCAGGATAAAGACTGAGGAACCTAAACAAGAGGAATTGAGAGATTTGTCTTAGCTGAAAAATTTTCACATGGCCATCTCCTTTTTCCCCCATGGGTACAGCAAGGATGCTCAGCAACAGTTGGCTACTGCAGAAGCTCACATGCTTATTTTACTGTGCCCTGTTTCTTGGTGCTTTGATGCCTCCCTTTTGAAAGATGATGATGATGGACTGCCTGAGATGGACTGCTCCCAAGCGCTAAATCATACCCCTCCAAAAAAACAAATCACCAAAACCCACACAACAAAACAAACATAAAATAACAACAACAAAACCCTCAAATAAACCCAAATTAGTAATAGACAATGAATGAAAATCATTGCAAATAAAACAAGTGCAAGTACAGACCAGGACACACATAAGGATCTTATTTTCCCTATATTTTAGCTACATGGAATTACCATGGGACAATGATAGTACCAATGAGTATTTGTTTCAAGAAAAAACTGTGAGAGCAAAAGCTAAATTCCTAAGCATCTCAAGTACAAAACTTGTAATTTCAAACAATTTACAGTATACTAGAACTATAGACAGCAAGCGAGAAAGATAGATTTGTTATGCACCTGTCTTTGCTTTACATGCCCTGAATCTTGACAAATTTCTTCTCATAATGTGCTAAAATTAAAATATGGCTGGTGAAATTCTAGTGAAAGAAGTATCAGCATAATAATTTATTACAGAGTTTAGTACTAGCGTATTTGTGTAAATATTCAAGACTACATTTAGTAACACCACAAGTGACAGATTTATAATCCTGTAAATGCTTCAGTGAATTTCAAGAGCAGAAACATTCTGGTTTAATAACACATACACAGGGTTGTCAAAGCCAGTGGAGGTAGAAGCACTGGAAAGCCATTTCAGAATTACACAAGAAATTGTTCAGGGTTTTTTTTTACTTGCCTTTCTGAATCACAGCATGAACATAACCATCCTCCTCACTCCAGACTGAATTTCCTACAGGTGAAGGGTTTGAAGGATTATAAACTTTCCCCTACAAATCTCATATTGCTCATTTCCCATCAGCTCACATCTTAAAATGTCATTCTGGCTGAATCACTACACACCCTTACTACAAACATGCCCATCTGCTCGCTGGTGGACAAGTGCAAAGCAAATTCTAGCTGAAGAAATACTGAACAAAAAAACAGAGACAGACTTCCACAGGTGCTCCTTCTCCCCATGCAGTTTCCACCCATCTTCACACCTCCCAGGTGAACCCACTCCTACTCTTGGGGGCTCCTTTGTCCATGTAGGAGCAAATTAGCATGACTTGCCCAAATAAGGGGACGCTGCACAAAATGGAAATGTTTGTTCAGATCTTCGGAAAGGATTTCCAGTGATCTGTTCCTGCTGTCTCCTGCTGGGAAAGAATTAATCCAGTACTGAAAGCTGACCATTAACACGATGCTAAAATGGTCCCAGACATGAAAGAAGAATAAAGGAAACTATCCCGACCCTGCAGGCTTAGCCAGGGCAGTGTAACATGGATTAGAAACGGATGCCTTTTTTCCTGACGTAAGTGAGGGGCTGCTCCTGTGTCTGCTGAGTGTGTAACCCTGAGGTGACAGGGAAAGGGACTTATTTAGAGGGAGCCCATTAGTTGTGGAGTTGCTGGGCTCTCAGAAGTTTCTCCCAGATTTTGTCAGGCTGTAGCTGAGGAAGGGAAAGAAGCATTTTAAAGTGAAGATTCAGCTTTGCTCATGGGGGGGGAACAGTGTTTAATGGGAAGGAGCACGCATTCCACTTTAAGCCAAATTAGCTCGTGCACTCTNAGCACTTAGGGGTCTTGCCTGGCTGCGATGGGCACTGCACACTTTGCACACACCAAGCACCAAGAGGTGCAGCCACACCTGCACCAGGGGGTTGCCTGCATGTCAGAAATCTCAGAGCAGGCTTGCACAATGCTGTGCATGCACTTGTGCTGCATTTGAAGTGCAAAAAACTACTCTGTCACCTTATCCTCCCCACTGAAGTGGCAGCTCTGGCTAGAAGACTGGAAACAAACAGGATAAAGATGCAGGAACGTAACTGCATCTAAATTAAGTGTTCTTTTGAAACTATTTGTTTTTGCAAAAATCAGCAGGAGACCAATTTCTGCAGCTCTTCAGGGATTGAAACCTGCCTGTTCAGAGGTCATCAGAATGCACCTACAATATACTCAAAATGATAAAGTTGCACATATATTTACTTGATTTTGGAAGATTGACTTTCAATTCAATTTAATGTTGTATTATGTTAATATTATTTTAATGTTATAATAATTTTCCAAATGTACTTGCTTTTTCTTCTGCATCAAGAGAACAGGGAATGTATTCTACCACCCAGCAGGGGAGGAATGGGAAAAGCCTTTTGCATCCCTGTCCCAAACATGTGATCAAACCAGGAACAGCATTACATCCTCATAATGTCAGTGCTTGTGTGCCAGTGCAAATATTTATGTGCTCTGAGCTGACTGGCTCTTGAAACTAGAAGTGCTCTCTCAAGAATGCATTGGAGGGAAATGATGAAAATGCAACAAGGAAAAAAAACACCTGGTAACCCTGCACGACTAGGTAACAGATTATATGTTTTATCTGAAGACAATACTGAGCTATAAACCATGCTATTAAAGGTGACATGTTTCACCTTAAGGCAGTGGAAGGAATAATTCTAGAAATTTCCCAGGAGCAAGTCTCATAATAATTTGCCTGCCCAAATTTCCCTTGCCACTTGAACTAAATAAAAATCTTCACTGCCTATCTTTGATCATTAGAGAAGCCTAATGACTGTTATTTCAAGGTCCCAACACATTCCAGCTGTAGCAATGCACCACTGGCTAGTGCTACAACACAGGGCTGACTACATACAGCTGCAGTTCAAACAGCAATTCAAGACCTTTGTATATTAAAGGTCCTCGCTCAAAATTATTAATTCTGTTGTTACCATAGGCTTTGTAAACCTATTTCTTCCAGAAGATTATGAAATCGGAAGTACTGCAACTCAAGACTGACTAATCATTCATTACATGAGTTATCACTCAGTTTAGTAACACGAAAATCTATCAGGAATGTATGGATTCACACTAGGAATTCTGTTCCAAAGCAAAACATAAGCAATGTTGTTTTAGGAACCTCTGATGCTTATAATGTGAAAATGCACAACAGTGCAAATGTACTATCAGAAAATTCACTGTTTAAACACAACATTGCCTAATAAAAACAAGGTATTTATGATCCTGACAACGTGACCATGGAGCAAGCACCTAATCAGAACACTCAACCCACTCCACCCATTTCTCTCTAACTAGAAGAGCCTATTGATCAGATGGAGACTCTTACTCATTTAGGAAATTGAAGCAAACCTTGGATTAAGGTTTGCAGTAATAGCTGACTGCAAATGAGACCTGTAAAACTCCAACAAACTTCAGTTTATTTCAAATTTTAAAAATTACCCCATAATCCTTTTATGAAAAGGCATTTCCAAATACATATATTTCCAAAGAAAGCACATGTTATACTTCCACCTACTGGCCACCAAACGGGATGATCATCTGGGTATCATTCTAATACGTGGAACAAAATCCTTCCAGGCAAGGTGTCATGAACCTGACAGTTCAATTTCCCATTGAAAGAGAAACTATTCTAAGACAAATTTTCTTTTTTGTTAAAACTGTACTTTTAAAAAGAATGTAAATGTTTCTAAAGAAACACTTCCCATAATTTCTAATTATAATATTACAATACGCCTGAGCAATGACCAAGAGGAGTCTTTACAACCCTGGGAACAAAGCAGGGACTCGAATGCAACTTGCAGAGATTTCCAGCTGCCTTATTTTCTGAATTATGATCCACTGAGAAAGCAAGCTAAGAAACACCTTTTACCTGGCACAACTTGTCTTTCTCAGTAACTCAGCAACCTTTGAAAGAAGAAATATGACTGGGATTAAGGTATTCCTGTGCCTCCTCAGTGCACATACACAACAAGAATGGTAGTTCAACTATCAACACCCCTACAAAATCATGTCTCTTTTTCCCATCTCTAACACTAATTAATTTTCAGCCTCCTTAAAGCATATTTTCTTTAAGCTGCCACAGTCTGTGCCTGATTCAAATGCTCTTGCTCCTTCTGTAAGCCTGTAGCATTTTGGATTTCCCCTAGCTACGACCAACACAGTAAACAAGATGCAACTTGCTCCACTGGAGCTGTTTTTCCTTTCCAATACACTGCTCCAAGAGAAGCTTGATGCTTCCATCACTTTACTTAATGATCCACATATTCTTGTTTCCATTTGACAGCAAGAATAGTGGGACAGGGCTGTGGGAACTCAGAGAAAAATGTAAACACGGAAAAGTGAGGAAGGAGAGAGAGTGAAGGCAATCATGGCAAAGGCAGCAGTGTAGTGACTCAGGGTGAAGTGCTGGCAATACAGTGTGGGATGTGGGGGGAAAGGATGACAGAATACCTAACAGGAAGTGAGTGAGGTCATCTAAATCTCTCCTTGCCCCCTTGCTGTTCCCAAAACAGAAGCTAAAAAAGCCACTTAAATAAATGCAGGTGAGTTTGGTAAAGGGCAAGTCCACAGTTTCTTCACTTTCCTTGCCACCCACTCCCCCATCCCACCACGGTTCATACTTGAATGCCACACCCTTAAAATCAACAGGGCCTCAGTTTATGGGAGCATTGTCCTGAGCATCCTACATTCTTCAATATGATACAATAGGATTACTTGGAAAAATTCTCTCCACCTACCTGTAGATATATCAGTGGCTTTTTCAGAAGCAGTAACTTTGCCTACACATAGTTTTCTGGACACTGTGACACAGGTCATGACAAATAATTCTCTGATGCATTTGTTCTTGTGTAACACAGACCAGCTTCTACTGTATGTAACGGTTCATGCATTAGCAATCTGGCAATCACTTTTCTCTACTGAATCTCATTATCACTTGGTTTTCTCTTCAAGTGTACCATCTCTAGTTTATTATACAAATTGGCTAGGATATGGGATATCTGCTAGGATACAAAAAAAATGTAATCTTTGAGAATAGCATAAAGCATCCTTTCATAGAGTCACCTGACAAATTTAAAAAAAAACCCTTCTTAGTTCCTTTGCTACATGAAATTAGATGATAGAACTTCTTGTGTTTGAGTATATGCCTTGATTAAACTAAAACTTCCCACCCAAATTAGATGTACAATGAACAAGGTCAAATTTTTGCAGCTGGCTGCCAGCAGAATTTGGAAAATATCAGAAAGATCCAAAGATGCAAACAAAATGTGTGAGCCCTTGCATGGTTCTCTCAGGCAATCATCTGTCTCCTGAGGCAATACAATGGGCAACACTTCCCATCTCACTTGAGTAATTACATCTTTTAGCTATTTTGTTGGAGTAATTCTGCTTGTCACCATGTAATTTGATAGCTTGTATCTCTCAACAGCTGTGGGAAATTTCCCAGATCTCCACCTTCCTGCAATCCCAATTACTACCAAGTCCTTAGAACTGAAAGACTATCTTGACTTTTGGAACTGGCTAAGGCTTGAAGGAGAAGGAAGTACATCTGAAGCTTTTCTTCTGGGCCCCTTTTTTTTTTTTTAAGAAATATGTTCTTTCCCTGGTTCTGTTGTTGAAGGGACCATCAGTGGCTAAACATCACTGTCACTGGCCAAGCAGATCATTTCTACTACTCAGAAGTTACTGTGACACTGAGAGGCTATCAGTGATTCTATCTCCTTCCACATTTCAGCATTTCAGCTGAGCGCTAGTAACAGCTAAAAGACAACTAAATACAGCTAAATACTTCCTCATTAATTCACAATGTAAGAAAACCAGCAACCCTTCTAAAGGCAGCCTAGCCCAGCTCATACTGATTCAGCAGACCCTCCTGTGATACGCCACACAGGCAGAGATGTTATCAGCTGATTTCACCTCAGTGCCAGAACCCGGGCTCACACCAAACTTCCTGTTCTGTCAAGGTCAAAGACACCATATTTTTATAACTTATTTTCTGACAACTTCTATTCCAGACAGTAAAGGCTAAAGCGATTTTATCAGTGGTAAAACACTACCAAGGACAGGCATGTAGTTCAACCCTCCCAAACTCAAGAATTCACACGCTGTAGGAGAGTAATTATCTGCACAGTTAACACACAATAAGAATTGAGGCAATTGCAAACCATCCTCATGACCATTTCCTGCACAGACTTGAGGTTGCTTCCTATGGTAGAGACAGCACAAGCCAGAACAAGGCACTTTTGGCTGCCCTACTTGTTAGTTTTTGAATTTTAGAATCCTTTGATGTTACACAGAAGCCCTCTTCCCACCAAAGGTGTAATACTCTAACTAGATCACTTTCTTTAAGAGCTCCAATGTACATTCTTCAAAGTGTAACTCTTATTTAATGCTTCTCTTCAAGTACATTCAGAAATGGCTGAGTCAAAACACCTGACTTTTAAACTCAGGTACGTGTTTGAGACAGGCAGACTTCATGTAAAGGCTAAGGCTAGAAACTTCACATTGTCCTAGAGTACCAAAGTTCATTATCACTAAAGTACACCATAAATGATAACCACGTCAGAAATCCTGAACACTTTTTAAAATTATTCTGCCTCCTCATTTAAAAACATTTAATTTTTAGTGAATATATTTCTTGCATAAGTAAGTGTGTAGCCAACAGAGAATAAGATGTTTAATAGAATGAACTTCAAGACTAGTAATGAAAATTAGCCTATCAGCAGAATCAATGTGTAAACTGCATACCAATGAATAACAGAGGACATTACTACAAGAGTCTGCCTTCCACTTATCTAAAAGATTTCTGAATTGAAGCCTGAATTATTGATTTGCTGTGAGAAAATGAAATATTAGAGATACTCACTTTTACCAAAATTATTCTTGTTGGGTCTTCACATACAGGTTTTTCTTCATCCTTCTTCAAGCCTTCTAATTCAAACAAGGTATGGTAATTTTCCAGCATTTTTGTCATTATCTTGTTGCAGATCTCCTGTTCCTTTATCCCTTCAAATCCAGAGGGCACGCTAGAATTGGGGAGATGACAAAGCAGAGTGTTACAGGGACTCAACATATAAAAGGTCCTGCAGAGGGTCTCTGTAACATTTCATTTATGGATACAGGCTGCATAGCAGGCACAGCAAACTTTGTTTTGGAAAGAAGGATTGTGCTGGTAACAACTATCAGAGTTTGTTTGCACTTCTTCTTATCAATATTAAATACCAGACATGTTGGACAAACTACCCTGTCCACAGAATCCGGGTAGGGATAGAATTGAGACAGCCACCAAATGAGGTGCCACCAACTCTGCTCTAAGCTGGGTTTTAATACTTCAGGCATTTAGATGCTCTGAACTGTTAATTCAAGAGTCAGATTCCTCCAAAACCTGGTTCGTGATAACCTCAAAGGTACACAAGAAGGATAAGTGAAAAAGCTAAGAAATCCCACATGCTAAGCAAGACACTGAAAGTTAAACAAGGTCCTCGCCTTCAGGTGACCCAATGCTGCACACCAGAATTTTTAATCTAACTTTTCAGTTACCATCTTTTGAAAGTAGGGTCATAACTCGAAGGGCTTTCTAAAACATGGAGGTGGATACTATCTTTTGCAGAAGAGCCTAAAAGATTAATACAAAAAGTGGTTCCTAAGCTCCATTTTCTGGGAGAATAACCAACTACTTGGCTGCTGAAGAAGCGGCTGCTTTCTGCCTTGAAACAGGCCCCTTTGCAGCTTACCACAAACCTTAAAAGCATACAGAAAAGGGAAGATACTGTATGTATCTGCATGTTTCCTTTTGTATTTCACACGACTCATACAGCAAAAAATGCATGTCATTTGCAACAGAGCTCATAATTCATTGAAGCATCTAGTGATTATCTGCTGGAATATAAGATTTTTGCACACTTTACTTGACAATTTTATTGGCCCCAAACTGACTTAAATTCCATTTTAATGCAAAAGTTAAATCTCTGAAGAATCTTCTTCTGCTATATGCAATGTTTCCTACAGAAGTCAAAATCAAAACAAAGTTTCCAGTACCTTTTGGCTGAAGACAAATGGTCTTCATGTGAGAAGAAAACATAAGCCAAAACCTCAAAAGCAAAACTAATTCCCCCTGAGCTATTTTATAGGTATGTAACTTGAAAATAAATCATTGCTTACTGCAAAGAGTAAATAAAAATTTACAAATAACTACCTACTCTAAAACTGTAACTGTAGTTTATTTGGGCCAGATGTGCATTTCAACAAGAAGGCTCTGAAACCTGATGCTCGCAGAAATTTGTCATAAAAAAGTGCCTTTTTGTAGGGGCTATTGATCCTTATTGATCCTTCTCAATGCTTTATTTTCTGCCGTAGATCTGTGTCAACAGGGAGAGTAACCCACTGCAGCAGAACACGTTTTTGTAAACTCCAAAAGAAAGTCTTTATTGCTATCATTTCAATATTTAATACAAGCTAGAGCAGCAGAACCTGAATTTTAAAGGACTGAATTATTTTATGCTGCAGAATATTGGCAGCTGTAAAAATGTTTCAGTCTCAGCTGATTGATTTCATTAGTGTGGAAGCTGGCCTCAGACTAAATAAGGAACAAATGGGACCACTTCTATTGATGGATGTGCATGTACACTCTGGCCAATTCACTTTGAAGAAAGTCACATATTCACTAAAACTTAGTAATTGGCCTGAAGGAAGTGTATGTATGAAGTAGGTCCATGCAATTATCCTGATTGAAGGAAACCCCTCTTGCCATGCTAAATGATGTGATCCAGTGTTGGTGTGCTGCAAAGCTTGCTTGCTTGGTAGTTCAGGTAAATCCTGATTATTACCTTCCTGATTTGTTTCTCCAAAACAGAGTACAACTTAAATAATGGCATCCCTATGAATCTCATTCCCAGGAAAAGGACTGAAAATGTAACAGAGCATATGCAAGTCAAAATAAAGACTCCAGATAGCAGAATTTTCACCTAAACCACACCAGCTGGGAACTACAGCCAATGGTTCCCTACTGGCAACAACTAATACCAAAAAACTCTACCTGGTTGAAAAAACAGTCCAGTCTATAAAGTTTCCACAAAGCACAAAACCAGGATTTAATTTCTGCTCAATTCCATGGCTTTCTTGCCCTCCCTTCCCCACACTACTTTGTCAGTTAAAATTTATTAAATCAAACCTGTGAAAAATCCAACATCCTATTCTGAACAGTTCTGTATGAGTAGGTGAGACACATATGCAAAACACAAGGCTAAAGCTTGTGGCTTCAGTCTTTTTTAACATCTCTCTCCAAGTGTAACTAAGCAAAGGACCATGAATTGATTTATTTTAATGGAAATTTAACATATTTTATTCATTGCCACCTCTCAGCCACTTAAACAGGCATATAACAAAGTTTCTGACATACTTCACCTATAATTGCTGTTACCAGACCTCAATTGCAATAAGGACTATTACACTCCTTGAGCTCTCCATGGTGACATTTTCCTTTCAACAAATATATGCTCAGCTGAAGATAAGTTTATATCATGAGCACATACCACCCTGCCTATTTATACAAAGTAAAGCCCATCTGCTGCCACACTGCATGATCTACCAGTTTGACCAGACTTTTCTGAAAATGTGTGTAAAAAAAATAGCATTTTACTTCAGCTCTTCTCATTCTGAAAAGTCACGACATCTACAAATGTCACTTCAACTGACTAGAAAAACCCAGATCTGTGAGAAAATATTCTCTCACACTTCCACTTTGCTGATGCACACCCTGCTCCTTGGAAAATGTTCATGATCATTTGTAAAGATCTTGTTAAAACATCACAGTATAAAACTGTTCATAGTCTTGGTTCCCTTATGTCTATTTTCATGTTAATTAGGCATTAAAACTGCATTGCTTTGAGATTTAGACACACAATTTACTCCAGTTACAAAATCCTCAACAGAAGGACTTCATCCCCTTACAGCCACATTTCAGTAGCAGCACCAGAAGCATCAGTTTCACTACCACAAACACCAGAAGGGTGGCATAAACCTGCAATTTCTATGGTTATTTCTAGAAGAAAAGTGTTGATAGGTACAGATCTATCTTAGCTGGAAAACTCCCACTGAAGTTATCACAGGCCACATCAAAGTCATCAACAGATACACAGATACAACAGATACAGCATAATGAGAGCAGGATCAAATTCTCCAGTGTCCCCTCCCTTAGATTCCTTGGACACCTGCCCTTCCCAGAGAGATGGTCCGAATGATCTGTGTGCAAAGCACAGCATGTCCACATTAAGTATTTGGGAAAAATGTACCTTGTCTAAATGAGGCACCAGCATTAACAGTATCTGACACAGTTAAGAAGGGTCAAGGGCAAAGGTGCATCAGTACCACAGGTTTTGCAGGGATATTAAAAACTGAAATTATTGGTGAAGTCATTTTAAAGCAGAAAAAGCAGTAGTTCTCAAAGCTAAAAACATTACTTGGTAATCAGATCAGGCTGTCAGCTCTTCATTTCAAAATCTGATACCCAGCAGCATTTCACACTTCTGCAGTGTCCTACAAGCATGGCTGGCCCACCCAGTGCAGCTCCATGCAGCTCCTGTCCATGCAGACACCACACCCACATGTTCTTTGGCTTTTCCAGACTTGAGTCCATGTCTCCTTCCACACAGATGCTCAGGAAAGCTTGTCTCAAAGGGTTAAACCACAGCAAGGCTCTGTGTCACTGCTTTTACTCAGAAGTAAAGTGACCTGAGGTCAGATTAACTCACTGTGAAATAATTCCTTACATCTCAGGCATTTAGTTAAATGAATTTTCCTCAGGGTCTCTGTAAACAAGCTGTAACAGGCTGAATGCAGAGTGGCCTTTCCACACAGTGAACCTCCAGACCCTGCTGAGAGCAGTGCAGTGACACACACAACCATGACTGCATGTGGCACGGGACAGGCATTACTACAAGGTTCTGTCACCATCTACCACACCTGGGAAACTTGCTTCAAGCAGCCAGGAGGATGTGGGAAATAGTCATCTGTCTATAATGAGCTGAACTGAGATCACTGAACTGATTTCCCCAGGCAGCAGCTGCTGACAGTTCCCTGTCACAACTGAGAACCAGAGATTTCCATGTGAAAGGGTCATCTCATTACGAATTCCCAAGAGTGTTTGACCCCACCCTGTCTGAGATGAAGGATGCATGTTACCATTTCCCCAAGTGGCTTTGGAGAAGCAGCTTGCATGGAATGACAGCACTGTAATCCTAATTTACAATCAGAAGGCTACACGCCCTATAAACTACTTTTGCTGCTCCTTCAGCACCTTTTGTAGAGAAGAACCACAAAGTCACCTTACCATTCTTCCAGGGAATCCTGCCAGAAATGAAAGGACTCAAAGGACAGGAAACATTGCATGGATTTTTTGTTTCTCCAGTCCCAGAAAAACATTTTCATTAGTACCTCAGATGCCCACCAAGTCCCCCAACAAGCACAACTGGAGATTTTGAGAACCAAGTTGCAGTAATTTACAGAGGTTACAACTTGAGGCAGTCTGTTCTGTGCCTCTAGGTGGACTTTCCTGTGTCTGTAACAGATGCAACCTCAAGGCCGTAACTTGTCCACTTCAGCTGGTGAAAGGGATTTGTCCTAACACACCAGTCCACAAATTGGTGCAGCTGAAAACAGCATGTATTCATGTCTGCAGACTCTGCTGCAAGATCACAGTCTAGTAAGTAGCTAAAGATACAGCAACACTCACTTGAGACAGGTGCTCATCTCAGTCCCTGTGACTCCTCTACGTGCTCTGCATCATTTGCAGGCTTACTTCTCACCAATCTGGGTGAAATGCAATGACAGATACAACTACTGAGATTTTGCAGAAGTGTTTTAGCTCCTGTGATACTGGAGAATCCTGGAGAGCCAACTCCGGGGCATGTACCTGTCTGCCTGTTAAAATATGTTCCAGATCATCTTCTCTAGGATCAGATTTATTATCCTAAGTCAACTTGGTAATTCTGCTCTATCAGCATTGCTTGCAAAATAATAAATAATAAACAACAAATAATAAATAATAAATAATGAAGTAATTGCACTAATAAATAATAATAAAAAGCACATAATGAATGATAATAATTAATAAGAAAATGTAAAATGCAGGCAACACAGGTAACACAAAGCAGTTAGAGTGATGTTGCCACAAAAGCTTTACTGACTGGCTTCATTTATATGCAAAATCTTTTGCTTCAGCAAAAGCTCCATTTTTCATCAGAAAATTACAGTGACAGTAGGCATCTTAGAGAGTGAAACATACATAAAGGGGGTCAAAGGGAGTTCATAGCCTAACATCCCCTTACAAAGTACAATGTGCTCGTCTCCAAATATTTCAAAGCAGAGACTCTTCAAAAACACTCCTGGTGATTGTATTTGAGCTGTATTGCTGAACTCAAATATTCATGAGTATTTAGTATGATTATGGATGAGAACATTTATAGCCTCGCTATATTATGCTTGATGCTTTAAACTGTCATTATAGGCTTCAGCATACTGAATACTTAGGAAAAATTCCCTCACAGTGCTGGAAAATTCAGTATTTAAAATCTGTAAGAACTCTGTAAGAAAGGTTATGGCTGTATGCTCCAATTTGCAATAATTAATGTTTAAGCAGCAATATTCAGTACTCAGTTTGCCCCTGATCCTGGATGCACATTTGTCTTAAAGACTGATGCAGGACTGGGGCTGCACTGCCTTAAAACAAAGCCCATCCATATAAAGTTTCACTTATGTTTCAGAAGTACTTTCACTTCAGTTTCATATACCCAGTTCGTGCAGGCTCCAAGGCTGCTACAAACCAAGGTAAGACATTCATTCATAACTTCAGATCAGACTTTTCTCTGAAATACCTACAGCTACCCTACTATCTACCATTTTCTCCATATCCAAAGCTAATATACTTTTCTTGTTACCCTTTGTGTAATTCCTGTTACGTAGTCATCATACATAAATAACTGCATCTAACTCCAGCACTTTAACTGGACACCTGCATTTGCCTGCCAATTTTGGGGGGATGGGGCAATCCCTCACAACGCTTTATCTCTGTTGGAATGAAACATAACCAAGTTGAATGATGGAGGCCACACACAGAGATTATTGTTTGAGAGAGAGGTGCAAAATATGGGCGCAAATGGATCCTCTGATAACTCTGTTAGGCCTCATGTCTTACCATGCCAACCAAGGGACAGGATAAGGGCAGCAGCTCTTCTGATACCCAGCTCCTGGAGAACAGAGAGGAGGAGAGAAAACCCAGCTGGTCCTCTCCTTTTCAGCACAAGCTATTAGAGCCAAGCAGAGCCCACACAGCAGGCCTTACCTAAGGCTATGTCTCTCCAGAAGCTGAAATTCAGGTCAATGGACAATAACTTCCTCCAAAAGTAACCACACTGCAAATGTTAATAATCTACACAGATTAGCCCAGTGACAGAAAAGACAACTATTTCTGTTCCTCCATGCTCATCGTTCCTCCAGGACTGTATTTCTCAATATACTTGACCTTTGCCATCCATCACAATATATCTGAACAATCCAAGTTGGGAGAAAACAGTGAATCAAATCTCAAATCTTTTTTTGAGCTGTTTGACCTTGCCCTTTACATGTTCTTATATCTCACATCACACTTCATTACAAGGAATGCAAATAGCCATTTTTTCCCTTCTATTCATTAAAAATACAGAAAACACAAGATAATCTTTCTTACAAAAACACCAATGTAGTTTGTCAAACGGCAAGTAAGGAAGCAGAGGAAGTAGTGGATAAGATAAAAACAGTAAGGGTTGAAAGTTTAGGAGATGGGATACATTACAGAGGATATGATGCAAAAAAACAGAATGAGATTAAGAGAATTAAAATGAAGCCTAAATATCTGGAAAGTGGCCAAGCAACATGATTTATTCAACTGTTAAAACAACTTCGGTTATGGAGTAGGAGATACTATGCTTAAGTAGCTAAATTGTCACTAAAAATACCTTGCCAAAAGAAGTCCTCCACTATCAGCAGATGGGCTTTATCTTCTCTGACGCTGTGCATTAACTACACAGTCTCTGACATTAATTTTAGACATGAGTGTGAATTTCTGGCAGAAAAATCTCAGTTCTCTCTGCTTTGGCAGTGTAACTGCTGACAAGTTGGATGCTGAGCCTTCTTTCCTTGTTGTTGAGAAACCCCCTCATGCACTGCTCTGAACAATCAACGCAAAGCAAGAGGAGCGTTCACTTCACCCTCATGTCAGTATTTAATTTCTCCAGCTTCTCCATAGGCTGCCTGCAGCCAGTAGAGAGACACAGCCCTTGCCAAGCAGGCTTTAGGCAGCCTTACTCTGTAGCTCTGAAATGTATTCTGAGAATCTCCTTCTGGATGCTTGGCCAACCAACTGGTTAAGCCCAATACCTAAAAACAGTGCTGCAAGTTCTTTCCTCCCCCTATCAAATCTTTGTTGGTACAGACGGTCACAGTTCCAACAATATAAGACTGCATCCATTAACACAGGAGAAAAGGGTATTTGAACTGTTACTCACAATCTTTGTGTCTGGACCACAAGCCTGAACTGCCTTGAAAAGATCAAGATTTGATAAAACACACAGCTGAATTACCAGATGGTGAAACTTAGTTTAAATAAAAATCTACATTCCTAATTCTAACCTATTTGGGTCTTTAAAAAACGCATGAGCCATTTGGTACATGTCAAGCCTTGCTTTCCATGCCACATGAGCATTTATTACAACGTGTCACATCTGCTGGGCTAGTTACACTCACATACAGACTCATGGAGCCTTTGGTTTTTCACCTCCAGTGAACTCTGCCTTCCTCAGTCTTCTGCAATGGAATGAGGTGTTTCCATCTCTGTACCTTACAAAATCTCTTATATCTTTTCCATGCTGTCTTAGGAGCAGAGATCAGTTGTGGCAACAACTATAGAGCTTTCAACACATACACTTTGGTTTAATATTAGGAACACAAATCACAATTCTGAACTGCAATTCTCTCCATTCTACACTGAAAAATACACACAGCTAATTTTTAAACTCTCCTGAAAAAAGTGATGAGTAAACTAAAAATTATTCTAAATAGCCACTTGGGAGCTTGAGTCATAGAGACTTAGCCATTGAATTCAAATTCTTCTAATTACTTTGTTCTGCACTCTGCTAATACATTTAGACAGGAATTCCCAAACTACTCATATGAATGCAAGTTTAAAAAACTGTTTTGCTTTTCCTTGTCAGAAATTTGCAGTATTGTGCTTCCAGTAATTCTCATATTCAAGCATTCCCATGCATATACTGTCTTTTGAGCATTTTTTGTTTTGGAGAGGAAAACAATTCTTTTTAAAATACACTTTATCATTTTGTACTAACACAGCAAATGCTTTAATCCTGAAATTCACCTTCATCATCCACTAGCAACATCTTAAGACAAGACAGCCCTGTAGTCACTAGGATAAGCTTTAGTTTAAGTGTCTCATTCCTGTACATTCTCTCCTTATTTAAAGGAAAAAAATAAGCTCCTTAAAAAGACAGCCTAGTCTAGGCAACATTTAGCCTAGTATATGTCTCAGTATATTACAGGAACTTAATTGCTGTTTTCTCTCTTTAAAGAAATCTGCTTCTTTCTGAGAGGAAGCTCAGGGGGATAGATTAAATTAATTGCTTCATGAGACTGTTTTACTAGACAACTCAGTATTAGTCCAGAGCAATATTTTACAAAGATCAATACAAATGCAACATTGATACAAAGACCTCCTTTGTCTCTTCTTGGTGATATCATACATCTTTCAAGACTGATGACTGAACTAAACTGCTTAGGTGTCTCCCATGTCCAAGATCTTGGATGCCAGTCAGTGGGCTCATTGCAGAGGTGAAGGTGCTAACACTGCACTGCATTACTGCAGTGACTAAATAGGAAACTTCCCACTCAAGAGTGTTCTTGCACCTGAAAATAACTGTTCTGGCTACTGCTGCAAGCTCCACCAGCACACAAAACACGTCTTCAGCACAAGTACCCAGGAACTGTGCCCAGTGAAAGAACCCAGTAAAGCTATCAAGTCCAGTAAGGAGTTTTAAGAGACCATTGGGTCCCCACAAGCTCCAGAGCACTTTCTGAATACACTAGAAGGACAGAGAGCCCATTGGCATCTGAGGGCAAACACCAAATCACAAGGCCAAACATGCAGACATTATTCAGTATCCATGTCTAGAAACTATATAGCAGCTGGGTGCTGCATTGGAGTCCTTTTCCACCAAGGATCCTTTGTCAAAGCCTTCTGGAGAGAAGCATTCATATTAACTGATAGCAAAAGAAGAAACTTGTATGAGCACAAGCCTCCTTGCACAGTCTGAAGGCTTTTCACTGTTACACTTCTGCTCTGCTACCAAAGCAGGGATACAAAACTGATCAACAGTTTGGCAAACAGCAAGAGGAAATGGGAGAGCAACTCCACTTCAATTTGGCTCAAAAATAGCTTTAACACTGAAGTTTAGCACAGAGCCCCAGTCACTGGCTCCATCTGATCACTCTGACACATTAGATTTCTGACATCTACATTTCTGGCCACCTGTCAGCAAACAGGGAAAAGTAAAAAGCCCAACTTACTGAAAGCAGTTTGGTCCAAATACAGTGGCAAGATTGCAAAGATTCATTCTGTTCTCTACGTGATGTTCAGCAACCTTTATCAGGAACTGGCACAGGTACTTCAGCAGGCAGTAATGAGCATCAGGCAGCTCTTTAAGGAGTTCTTTCAAGTAACTTTCCTTCTGCATGTCATTTCTAGAGTCTAGGAGAAAGAAGAGAAGAAAAAATACATGTATATGGTTTTCTTCATTGCTGCCAACTTAATTATATGCATGAGCAAGTAGTGGGAGCTAAAATTCACTCCTGCTTCTGCTTAGAGACACACAACTCCTCAGTTTTCCTCAGGGAAGGCACATGTTTCTCATGAGGCTCACCCTGGCCAGCAAGGGCACCATTTCATTCTTACCTTTATGCTGTAGCCTTTTTCCTGAGCAGATTGAGCAGTTACTAACAGTCAGCTAAGAGCTTTAGAGCCTGTTTATCCCCACCTGGCACAGCTAAATCTGTTTTAACTCCCTCTATACCAGATCCTCAGATTCCATGCTCCTTCTGGATGCCATCCCTACTTCCCAAACCCTTCTCATAAAATTAGTTTCCCTTCCCATGAAAACCTTCAAAAATAAGAAAGCAAGAATGGTAAAACAAAGAGTCTCCTGCAATGCAGTGTTATAACAGCACTACAATACCTTGTGTGGGTGACAACTCTGCTATATATTCAGGAATGAGTCTTCCTTATGGGAAACAGACTTTTCTGGGCACTGCCACACTTCAAAACGAGTCAAAATGTGGCCTATGTTAGAGATTAGCCTTGTTATGCTGCACAATCTTCTAGAATTTAGGTATGGATAAGTTTTCCATACTGAACTGAGTCACATCCAAGTATAAAAGTAAAAAATTGCATGAACTTCACAGATGCTGTGCTTGTACAGACCCAGCTGGTGAACACAAGCTTGGCCTCACACACAGCTTCTGCTTAATTGTGTCCTGTTGCTGGAATTGGATTCATGTGCAAAATTTTTTGCTCCCCTCCTCCTTCCAAAAAGTGATTTGTACCCATCAAAATCTTGGGTTTACGCATCAAGAAAAGCAAAGTTTTGACAACAAGTCAGTATTGCTTTCCCTTTATACCAAAACAGGATGCATTAGTCCTTGCAAATATTAATTTCGACTCTCCATGAAAGTGAAATTTTACTGAAACTTTCACATATGCATGAAAACCCCAAGGACCCTGCAACATCCTTTCCATACAGAAGACCTAATGCCCTGAAGGTTTTCTGCACTGATCTAATTATAAGCAGTGTCCATTAGCATGAGGCCATCTGTGCATTTCTAGTACTTTTTTCTTTATTTATCAGCCTTATGGGTTGCTGGTACTGCTCTGCTGTATGCCCTGCTACCAGCACACAGAGAAGATTGGCAGGAAAACATCCCACAGCTTGTGTTGCAAGAAAAAAATGAACATTTCACATTTGCTCCACGGTTTTTTTTTGAGAGGAAAAAAAGGAAGGGAAAAATCTTTGAACACCGTTTAACGTATGTAGAAGCACTTCAGAAGTCTCCGTTTTGTTTTTACCTTTCCTTTCCCAGAAATATTCCAGGGCTGGGATGAACAGTGTTTCAGGAGTGGAGTGCTTTGAAAAGTGGTTAGCTGTGAAAATTAGGAGTCTGTATAAAAAACATATGAAAGTAACGCCTAAGCACTCAGCTGCTGGGTGGCAATATTATTTCTGTTTTACAATCAGACTTTTTTTTTGTGGCTAATAAACATGATTTATCCTGCAAATAGTTTGGCAAGCAAATGAGGTTTTTTTTTATATACTTATTTGCCACTTCATACAGCTGAAGCTTGAGGGACTTCATCTGCTTCCAAGCTAAGGATTCTTGCCTTATCTGTCAAGCCTAATATTGTACATGGCAAGAAAGCCTTTTTAATTTTTATATGTATGGTGAATTCACTTTTATGTGTCTGTTTTGGTACCACGGACTTAGTATAAATTCTTTTACCACAGCAGACCAAAGTTTAAAATGCCAGTCAAATTACAGGATCAAACATTTTAACCAACTGATTAATTATATCCTTTTCTTCCACAGATAAGAAATTAGCACCTTCAGAAAAGTCAAATATCAAATATGCATGAAGCAGATGAAAAAAAAAATCTTGCTTGCTTATCACAACCTTTTTTACAGTTACAGAGAGGAAAAAAGAATCGTGACTTTGCTACTAGCAATCAGCTTGGCAACAGCAAGAAATCTGATCCATTATTGCAGCAAAATTCCAGGAGGCTTCTGAAGGCTGTATTAAATGGAATAACAATAAGGAATTTCAGTGCATTTGTATCTGTACTGATAAAAGTGGACTGTACAGTCTCTGACTTGATTACTAATTATCTTTTTAGGAAGTTTAAAAGAAAACAAAACACAACTAATTTCCATGTAGCCAAAATATTAAAATTCACCTCCTAACATACTTTTCTTTGGATAACAAAGCACAGTGTTTTCTACTACAAATTGCTTGCAGTTATGATAACGAAAGCCAAAGCCATCTCTCAAAAAAAATGTACCTCTTTCATCACCATCACCCTGTCATCTAATTAGGGAATGCCCTGATAGCTAATTGCCTCTAAGAAGAGTCTCCCACTGGGACTTTAGATGGATGGGTACTTTTTCATTTACTGGAGGAATTTCCATCCCTTCCAAACTAGAAAGATGCTTATAACCACCACAAAACATTCCAAACACATGTTTGCACTCTGACAACAAACAAAGCTATGGGGCCCACGGCCTTAGTAGTATTTTCTGGGTAGGATGTCCCTGTTCATTGACCATGATGTTTTACGGGGTGTGAATCAACATCAAAAATGTTACTGCTGGGCACAGCCAAACCTCTGTTCATTTCTGTACTTTCAAGAACAGAGACAGATACCACATCACAAGGTCATGAGAAATTACCCTAACTGAAGGACGCAGAGACACTCAGTAACATCAGGCAGCAAACCTTATTTACTGAGCCATCAAATTCCTTCTCCTTGTGAGATCTAAGAAAATAGGGCTTTGCTCTCTCTCCTCCTCCTCCAGTGAATAGACAAGGGAAGGAACTCAAGTTTTTCTTGCAAAAGAATCCAAAAATCAAAAGAATTTGTTGATTCTTCTGCTGATGACATTTCATGAATTATTTTTAAAAATTCCTTTTATAATTTGTGGTGAATCTCAACCACAAATTATATGCATGCATATGCAGTATTCCATGCAGTTTGTATAGTTTCCAGGACAAGTCTGCTACTGCTATCCATGACTGTATTTCTTCAAATGTAACAGCTTTTCAACTTATTAGAGAGCAAAACCAGTCTTCAGTCACAACAACAACCCATTCTTTGGAGCATTTCTCCTCCTTTTTAGTTTGTTTCAAGCCAGTCATTAAGGTTTACTGAGCTGGTAGTGACTATCAGAAAAACATCAGAGCACCAGAGTGGTTTATATTATTCATGATTTTCAAGCACAGCATATACAGTTCTGCTGAAAGTTTTGCCTAGGGGAAAGGAGGAAAGTAAGAATAAAAGCGAAGAGGAAGGTGCTCTCGAGGAAGACAAAGACATTCAACTTTTTCATTCTGGGAGCCTTCCAAAAGCCACGTGCAATAGACAACATCTCAGCCAAGGCCTGTAAGAAAAGCCTAGCTAGATGTGCAGTCAGGAAGGGCTTGAAACCAAGAATGAAATAGAGGGGATTGGGCTGAGGAAAGGAACAAAACCAGAAGCCTCAGGCCATGTCTAGGCTCAGCAGCCAGAGGACACAAAACACAGAGGATCAAGGAAGCCAGCAAGAGCAGCTGGCACCTCAAAGCTGAACTAGGGACTCATTACTGAGGAAAGAGTCAAGGATACAAGTGAAAAGGACAGGTAGTCTCTCCAAAAATGTTAATTAACTAGAAACAGGAGTCTCAACAGTGTAGGAGGTACAGACACATTTGTGAGGGTGTTTTCAGTCTCATTTAATTTCAGCATACACCCACAGCTCACAACAAGAGGGACATATTTTCCAATAGTTCATGCTATTTCTGAACATATTGAGTGTCTCTGACACACTAGAGACACAATCTAATTCCCCAGTCATCTCTGTTCATGTTACCCCTGCATGCTGCCTGAACTTCACTAAAGATATGGAATTCCCACAAACAGGTGTGTGTAATTGTTTTGCCCAAGTCTCAAATGGTCTGACCCCAAACAACTCCAGACTGGGAGCACTGAATCCACATTACCACAGTGCCCTATCTGTGCTGTGAGGTGAGGAAGAGAGGCTACTGCTCAGTGTCATGCTACTGCATAACTTCAGCTGCCTTGCATGCTACCAGGCTGGAGGGCAGACAGAAAAGCTTGCATCTGTCAGCAGCTCTCAATGTGCCCTGGGAAGCTGATCTTTGGCACAGAGGCAGCAGGTTGTGCATTGCAGTACCACAGCACCCACTGGGCTGCAGAAAGAATTAAAGCATTTCTTTCCACCTCCTCAATCTATGGGAAGTGAGACTCCAGTGTCTCTCTGCCAAGAAACAATCTGCTCCAGACACCATCCTTCAGACATGATCCTGCCCCAGAGGGAAAAAATATCATGTCTTGCTGCCATTAGGAGCAGAAATGTTGTAAGCCCTCCTCATAAGAACGCTGTCATCACAATCCAGCTTGGGACACCTCACTCTATCATTATGGCACTTTGCAGTGCTGTACTTAGCCCTCATTCCAACATAATGGAGGAAGAGCACACTTCTTTTGCAACTCTGGTGAGTGTCATCTGCATAAAAATCCAGTTCCAAGAGTTTTTACTGCATAATGAACATTATCATCATACGGAAAACAGAAGTTATTTCTCTAGCCTGGAAATAGCTCTGATAACACTAAAATGACAATAAAAGCCAGAGGAAAAGGTTAAAATCATATCACAAGAGGCTGGAGAATCACAGATATCTAATGAATCAGATTTGGTGCACTGCTGCAGTTACCATGGTTAAAAGGTCAGCTCTCATCTATTCATTTTCACAGTCATTGTTCAGATTGAAATTTGACCTCTAAAATCCCCCAACACAAGCTGTATTTTTGGTTCTGCTTGTTCATGTAACTCAAACAGCTGCTGGCTACTAAGTGGTCTGTAAACTGACATGTTGATCCGGAAGGGAGCTGCTCCCTCCCTTCCACTGCCTCCCATCCCTCTCCCTGAAAAAGGCAAAGCTGTTCACAGGCACCAGACAAAACCATGCCAGCCATCACAGGCTGTAAGCAGAAGGAAGTATGTGAAATAGAACTCACATCTTGCTGCTGTTCACTGAAAAAATATAGATTCTATAGGATGAGCAATGTCAAGAAGCCAGAGCGATGAAATAGCATTCAACTTAATTAGACTAAGAAAGGAAGACAGTCCATATTTCACTGCACCTCCACTGGAGGAGGGAAAGAAACAACAACAACAACAAAGAAATTTACAGTACAGTAGCACTTTGTCTTGATGAAAGCAAGTGACCTGTGAAAGGGGTAAGAGCTGTGTGTACAGTTCCTAGCACATACAGATGTCTTAAGAGTCAGCGATCGTGATATAGAAGATAAGGAATGAAAAGCCAGAGGGAAGAAGCAAGCTCAGGCAGGGATTGTTATATGGGAGCTGCTAATTTCTGGCTGAGGTTTCTCAAAGTACAGCCCATTTCACATGAGTGGGCACAACTCTGCTCTGCAGTGAAGCCTCAGCCACAAAAGAGATTGTGATGGACATTTTTTACCCCAGAACTCCCCATAAGGAGCAGCCTTTATTTGTCAGGCACTGCGAGGAGACTGGCCAACACCAAGGTCACTATCAGTGTGTCCCTGGCCTGCACTTGCAACACACATCTCCCATCAACATCATTTACAGAGGGAGGCCCTTCCCAGCTGCCACTGTCCTTCTCCAAGGGCACAGAGAGAATGCCAGGACACACCACAATACACTACATGACGTTTTATGGAACCGCATAGTCTTGGCATTACGCAGAATATTTATATAAACAAAAGTACTTTAGGATTTGAGGGCAGCATGCAGAGCTCTGTTTCACACAACACTGCACAGGCTGCAGACAGCAATGCCAAACCAGCTGTGTGGACTTCCTGAGCACCAACAGGACAGTTTCTCTCTTTCATAATAGGGCAGATTATTTCTCTTTGATTTGGTAACAAATTTGATAGCTAGAACTGAAAATGGTTACAGCCACAGGTAAAGTTTGTAATTTTCAGTCCACCTATTTTTAACTAGAGGAATCACTCTCTAATCATTTTTATAATAAGTGAAGTAACTATGTGCTCTTCTCAGCCCAAGATTTCAGCTGGCTTAAAAACAATGATAACAATCCCTAAAAAAAACCAAATACACCAAAAGAAATCTAACATAATCCTAAAAAAACATTTCCTGTGCAAAGCCTCAACAGGAGGGAATACAGAGGTTGTGACAGAGCTTGTATTTGCCTTCACTGTAGACATGTCACAAAGTGACTCCAGATTCAAAGTTATTTTTTAATAACCTGTTGACTCAGAAACAGTTTGACCTACTCTCTTCACAGTTTACAAAATGAACACCCAGGCACACACTCTCCTGGTACCATTTTGCAACCAATACCCTTGCACATACTTTGATAAGTGAACAGATAACTCCTGCAATCCTGCACAGTTGGTTGATCATTTAACTGCAAGCAAATGCCCACCTACTACTTAAGATAATCTGAACACAATGAAAATCATCAGCGCCTTTCTTAACTACTCATTTATGCTGTATTTTCTAAGGTGTGAAAAACCCTTCAAGTTTTCTTCAAACTTTACAAAAGCCTTCCCCGTGCCACAACAACCAACTTGCATTTTTCAAACAAGACTTTTTTTCCCTAATCAAAATTATAATGCCACTAAGCTTGATCTTATTGTGAAATACAGGCAAACTTAGGTATGAAGACATGTCACAGTTGGATGGATTTTTGCAGAACTGGGTTCATAGGTTTCACCACTAACTTTATTTGGAAACAAGAAAGTTTGGTGAATACATCTGCTAAGTAACGATATCCATCTCATTTCCCTAGAAAGTACTTGGGGGATTTTGCCTTTCCTCTGGGAGACAGAACAAATAAACCTTTCCATAAACAGCACTGCTCACAAAGGACATCAGTAGACGCTGGTACAATACACCAATATGACCTTTGTGGGAGAACAGATATGAAACAGGAAAGGTGTGACTTATTTATTTATTTTTAATTTACACTTAAGCTGTGATTTATGAGAAAGAACATAATTAAATACAGCTCATGAGTCAGACCTGGTGAAATCTAAAAGTCCCCAAAGAAAGCACAGCAATGACCAGAAAAGGGGACTTTTTAAAACAGCACCTTCCTATACAACACTTCCTGAATCCTATCCTTGTGCTCCAAACAACTTTACTAAATAGGGAAGGTATTTTACACAGTCCACATACAACCTACAGCTGAAATGTCTGCATTCAAGGCAAAACACAGACTCTTCTCCAGTGCACCATCAATGCTCTCTACAGCCCAAAACCCAAAAGAAATAAAGAAAACACATGGCACTATTCTCACTCCTCTTGGAAATGGCTAAATCTCCTCTCCACTGAAGGCAAGAAAACCAGAAGGTGACCTCAAGACAAGAAAGTGAGAACTTTGCACCAATACCAGGGATGCATATCAGAGAGCATGTTCCTCCTCTGCATTCCCCAATAACTTTACCCACTCACCTGGCAACTTCTTAAGAAAACATAAAGAAGTGTTGACTGCCTGCAGCAAGAGAGGTGAACTATCAGTGACCCACACGGTCTATGAACAGGGCCAACCACCACTTATTCCACCTTCCACTACCAGAGATTGTCAGATACAGATGAATTAGACTGAAACTTGCATAACTCTCTTTATGATTTAAAATGATTTCTCAACTTTCCATAGCAGAAGTGGTATTCCTTCCTATGGTTGATCCACCCCATGAAGGTGGATGAGGGAACATAAATAAAAGAAAACATAGAAACTTCCAGGTTGTGTGCTATGAAAGGAAATAAAACATAAAGTCTGCTGTTACCTGCAAACTGATTCTTTTTTTTTTTTTTTTTGACAGACAATCACATTACTTAGTGTGAAGCAGAAACTTGGGCAGTGTATGCCTTTGGCCCAATTTGACAAGCAGATGAAGTTCTCATTTCTCAAGAGTCCATTACAATGAAACTGCCAGAAACTACCCTACCAAACCTGTCTATTAATCTGTGCAATTATTTTCTACAAGCATACCCAAAGGAAACAGCTGATCACTTCACTTTTTATTCAACAGATATAACTGGATTAGAAAATCATAAATAGTCCAGACTCTACCAAATACATGAGAAACATTTTTCTGCCTCTTGTAAGAGAACTGCACATCTGGGAGCAGGAAAGAGCTGAAGCCAAAGGAAATGAGGAACAAAGTAAGTAAACTAAGAAACCAGTTACCCAGAAATAAAGTGCATTGAAGGACAAAGACTCTATCTCTCACTTACCCTGGTAAAGCTGAATGAACCTGGGATGTAAGGCAGACGTGATAATTCCATCTGGCAGCTCTCTCAAAAACAGTTTCAGCAGACTGGCTGCTGAGTACACATCACCATCTTTAACAAGTTCCACCTCTTCCCCACGCTCGTACTGCAGACGCAGCTGCTCCACCATTTTCATGCTGCCGTTCACCCTGAAAAGACCTTCCTGTGTCATACCTGTAATTATATATTGATTTAAGATTGAGCTGGACCACCACACCCCAGAGACATGATGGAACAGATATTCCAGTTCAATTACATGTAGTAATACAAATGAGGGCAATTAATACATAACAATATTAAAAAAAAATATTACTACTTTGTGCCCAGAAAATCCCTCTAGTCAGGTAGTTAGATTATGATAAATAACAAATACTAATGACAAGATCTTGAGGCCTGGGATACTATTTTGAGAACCCACAATACTGCAATACCACTAAGCTGTCTCACACCACGAGAAACCAACTGAGACAAGACATTTTCCCTTGGTATATTTCAACAGAAAAGGAACCTAGGAAGGACTCTACAAAACACTTCCATTGTTTCATTTTTGGAAGCAGCCCATTACCTCGAGCAGGACTGCCATACCCACACATGTGATTACTTCCAGCTCCATGTTCCAGGGTAACAGGTTCTTACTCGTGACCATCATGAGGCAAAAACATCTGAATATGTGCTGAGTAGAGCAGTAACTCCATAGTGAGTTCTGCAACTTTATGATAGTAGGAAATCTCACTGAGCAAATAATGTATCTTGGACAGCACAAAGCCCAAAGTATTTCACAATGAAAAAGTAAAGTTATTGATCACTACAGGCCAGACACACTGCACCAGGTAAAGGAGATGTACAAACAAGGAAGCTTCAACAGAGGAAGCCAGACGAATCATACTAAATTGAACAGCACTTTCTAGGCATTTGTTAATATTCAAAACTTTCTGTGAAGACCCTAAAATTGACCTCTATAAATTACTTTTTCTCTAGAATGCTTTCACTGCAAAAATTCTGCCTTTCTTATACGTGTCTACAGACCCATTTGCTCTTCCTCAGAAGCGTAACACTAAGAGGACTGAAATACATATTGTTTTGATCAGGTCAGACTAGACATCAAGGAATTGCAACCTGATAGAATGCTTCCAGTCCAGGAAGTCAATTCTGAGGCAGCAGAGTTTGTAGAGAAAAATAATCTCTTTTATTGGACCAGAAGACAAACTGCCCTAGTAAAGGGAAAAAATGGACAAGCACTCAAACAATTTACTTGACTAATAGGAGATACTGTTGGCAGAGTTTGTATTCCTGCATTCACAACAAAATGCATTCTCATGTGACATGCTGTGCTGCCATCTCGAGGGCAGAAAATACCTCATCTCAATAAAAATTTTTACTTTTGCAGCACTAGGTGAGCAAAGGCCTTAGGCCCCACAGACATCAAACTTCCTTCCCTCTCTCTCACTCATTTATGGAAATAGAGGGTATAGCATCTTGAAAACAGTAAATAGAAACTATTAAATACAGCACAGGGAAATTTGGCTCCATCTATAAATTTGGAAATAGGCAGCTTAATGCAAACTTAGTTTAAAGATGTAGCTGCCCAACAGTCAGCTCAGCCTGGGCGCCTGGGCCTTCGTTAAAAACGCTTTCACAGTTAACTTCACCATTAATTCACAAAACAAACCTTATACAAATACGTGACACCCATTTCAACAACTTTCCATATAAGAGGGTATCTTTGAGATCTTGCTGGCATTTTTGAGAAAAGGAATGGCCTTTATCTTTATCGGGGCCAGATAATCAACTTGGCATTCAGAAGCCCAACTAATCTTGCTGCAGAGTAGAAGACTTGGCTTGTTTAGTCCACATTTGAGACTCAGTCGTGTGGAATTCCAATCTTTTTATGGAACACAGAGCAGAGCCCACAACTTGCAGTTAAGAGTGTCTGTCAGTTTCTGGTTTTGATTAAACCCTAAATGATGGAAAGCTTTTTCCATTCTTTCTCTTCCAGTGTCCTAGCAGGCCACTTTTCAGGCAGGTTGAAGTAGATCCAGCAAGATGCTGCTGTGTAAAGATAAGATCATGTTTTAAACTTGCACTGTACCTTAATCCAAGCTAATTTTCAAACCATTTTTGCATCTATGAGCTTCTGAGGATCTATCAAGATACAGTCACAGAATCTAAGCCTCTAGAATTGGATTATCATTACTGAGCAGCTGAAAAAAAACCTTAGGGTAAAACCAGATGCAGCTCCTTAGAAGATGAAATTACCACCACAAACCTTTTCTATTGCTGACCAAATGCCATACAAGATGTTTCTGCAAGGAAATGTATTTCAACAGCAGGAACTAAAGTCCCATTAAATGAATGCAAAGAGAAGCTAAGAATTGAACTTACTTCCTTGAGGAGATTAATAGTCACTGGAATATATCTGAGAACCTGTAAAAACTTGTATTCCTTTCCAGTAATATTCTCAGGTGGGATGTTTGTGTGTGTATGTGCATGTGTGCGCCTGTGACTATCTCTATAAAGAGAAAGTGTTAAATACAAATATTTTGCAACTGGAATATGACTCAAACCTTCACAAATGGAATACATTCCATTTATGAACTGAACAGCTTGTTTATGAGTGTGCTGCTACCTAACACTGCACCTCACCTTTATAAACATGCTAAAAAGTAAGTTCAGCATCAAGGCAGAAAAAAATAGAAGCAAACCACATACAGCAACATGAGTTTGCCTGTGGCTCATGCCACAAAAAACTCCACATTCTTCCCTTTGAAGAGTCTTACATAAAGAGTGCTGCCAAGGAGAAGTGACTCCACTAAGCTTACCATGCTTGGTGAGGTACTCCACTATATTCCACACAACTATCGGGATTCCATTTTTGCTCAGTCCCTGCTGCTGGAGCTCCAGAAGACTCACACCAAACACCTTTGGACAGGTCGTGTCCTTCTGCTTGTTCAGTGGAAGCACAGCTATCTTTTTCATGTCCTCCTTCAATCTCACAGCCGACTTGCTTTGCTTAAAGGAGCAGAGGGAAAAAAAAAAACTTGCATTAGTCACATTTGCTCCAGAAGGTTGTGTGGTCACAAAACAAGCACATCCATCAAAACTGGCTTTTATGCTCCAGCATAAGGGTTTGGCCCCACTTAGTTTTAATCCACAGGAAAAAAAACCTCGGTGAAGTAGGAAAGTAAAAATGAACAGAGAAACACCAGAAAAGAAACAAGAAGTAGGCAGACTGTAGGTAAGAGAGAAAGATTTTTGCAGACAAGCTTGTTACTAGAATAACAAGTAACTGGAAGTAAGCAAGCAGGAGACTGCTGTTGTTAACTCAGGAAAATCTCATGGTTACAAAAGCAACTGGACAGACACAAACATCCCAATACACCACCAGTAGCTCAGCTTGTCTCCAGGATGCCTGTCAGGGCAGTACTCTCAAGAAGGTCCACTGCACTCTTCTTCCAAACACTGTTTCCTAGGGATTCATTTTGGCCACTGTCAGGTGAGCTGGATCGTTATGAAAGATTTTCTGTTATGGTTAGTATCTGCTAAGTCTGAAATTTAATTAGTGAGGTTTTAAAGTTAGAAAGGGACTATGTAATCTAATCACACATAACAAGGGGGGTGGAAAACCCACTGCACAATAAAACCTTAATCCCATAGGTTCTTCTGGAGGCACAACATTCTCACAAGTTTTGAGTTGCAGTGACAGAGAAATCATGAGAGGACAGTTAATAAAACCCAATGGAATAAAATAATACATGATTAATTTATGGGACTGATAATAGGCAGAAATCTTAATCAGCCTACAGGATTGCACATTTAGGAAGACAGTTCAAGGCAGAGCAGCAGCATCACCCACCACAGTTGCAATCACACTGCAGGAACTGCGGGCCACTGCTTACCATGGAGTTCAATCTCTTTGTTTAAGAAGCCCATCACTGGCATGGTGCTTAAAAATAATCTTATTCCTACTGTGTTTCATTAACAAACTGGTAGTAGGAACTGTACACATGGAGAACACCGTATAGTAACACAAAAAAGTGCTCAGACTCTTGCCTAAGTCTTGACACTTCACTGTGTTAGGACAGATTTTTTTCACGGCATACATATTTTATTTTATTTTAAACAAGCCTTTAAAATCTCTTCACTTGAGACACAATATTTTTACTGCAGTCTGTAAGCAAGATGAACATCTGCTACACTGCTATTAAGCATGACTATCCTTTCAGATATAAAATGATCTGGCAGTTCATTCACTTGGCTGTGCTTTTCCCATTAAGCAGTTATTTGAAACATATGTGTGCTCTACAGTCCCAGGTCCTACACAACACTAGTGTGATATTTACAAAAGATGCTGCTTATATAAACATCACAAGTATGTTTTATTATTTGTGAAACAGAACGGCAACATTGCATTATTGTGACAATCTTATAAATATTTACAATGAACAGTAGATGCACCAGTGTTTGAACTAAAATTTGACTAACATTAAAATACCACATCTCTTTTAAAAAGACATGTTCCCGTTCAGGATTAAATGAATAATAAACAATATTTATTCCAGGCAGAGACATGACAAGGGAAGAATCATGTAGACTAGGTTAAATTCAGAAGACAGCAAAAATCCTTTGAGCAGTTTCTGAGCAGCTGTGATGCTCAGGGACCTTTTCCAATTAAGACCTTCAATTAGCCTCAGTCTTGCTCAGTTACAGGTTTCTAGTCTGTTTCAACATTCGAAAACCTGAGTCACTGAGTTGGATTTACTTGGGGAAACTCACTGTTTAAATCTGCATGAGAACCAACAGACATTTGCCAGGTCCACAGAAACAAGAGGAAATTTTTGAGCTTCTTTCAGGATCTGAAAAGGGTGCACTAACTAGGAACAAAAAATTATGTGGTTATCCAAAATACACATGTAACCAAAACCAAAATAAAGCCATCCCCTCAAAACAGCTCCGAAACAAAGAGGTCAGTGTTACGTTGCCTTATAGAGGGAAGATCTGACTTTACCCAAGGAAAACGTGTCCAAGTACTAATGCCACTGCTGCTGATTTCCAAGACTGGGAAAGCAACTTAATCATCCCTGCACGATGCCGCCAAAAAGTGCCGCCCAGACACTCGGAAAAAAAGCTATTTATATGCCACAAGGACGCACTTTTACAGCTCATCCAACAACTTTAACGCAGGGAACGCGGCAGCACAGTTGCTCTCTGGGTTTGGACAAAAAAAGAAAAAAAAAAAAAAGAAAGAGAAAAAAA
>VYXD01011026.1:1766769-1785226 GCA_013397195.1 Hylia prasina | reverse complement strand
GGAGCGCGGGCCCCACGGCTGTACCGGGCTGCCCCCGGGCATCACCGAGGTCCCGGACCGCGCAGCCGGGACCTGCCGCTCGGTACCGGGCGGGGAGCGGAGCCGCTCCGCTCGTGTTCGAGCCCGGGCGCGGGCAGAGCCGCTGGAAGTCTCGCCGCGAAGCCGTTGAGCCCGGTAACGTTAGCGGGGTGCGGGGGAACTGCAACCGCGCCCGCCCGAAGGGCGAACGGAGCCGGGCAGCGTGGCCTGGAGACCGGGCAGCCGGGCCAAACAAACCCCTCTGTGCCGCGGCACTGCCACGGCCCCGCAGAGCAGGATGCCGTGCAAAGCTTGGCCTGAGTCTGGAAAGTGTGAAGCAGTCCAAGCATTGCCCCCCGTTATGGTTTTCCATCTAGGGATATGTTGGTGAAATAGAGAAAGGCTAAAGCGAAAAGTGGAGGGAACCCCCACACAGCCAGCGACTGCCAAGCCGTCACGGCAGGGAGAGGAATATATTTCCCCCAGTGCCCTTCTCCCGGTCACTGCCGCCCAGAGGCAGTGTTTGTCCTAGAAATTCAAATTACGCTTCAAACCAGATTTGGGGAGTTGAGGCCTTTGACTTTTTTTTGTGGGAGAAGAAGCACCACACAGACGTGCTTATTTCTACATCCACTGAGATGTAAGCACCACTCAGCAGGACCTGAGCATCAGGGTAGGGGGGAAAGTCTTTGGGAAGTGCCTCTCAGAAATACTTGACTCTGGCGCAGGGACAAAAGGAAGTCTAGCCAAGTAGAGAAAAGGAGAAGAGCGATCTCTTCCATGTTCAGTTTCGGTTTTCCTCTCTAAGCCACTCTAACCCGAAATTACAACTTTCTCAGTTGGTAAGTTTACAAAACTTAGACTTAGCGTTGACATTTTAATTTCACTTTAGGACTCTCAAAGTGAATTGATATAACATCCTCCCTCCTCTCTCCTCTTTACTGTAAGCCTCTAACTTACTTTTCACATTAATCACACACAGCCCTTTTCTTCTTAGTCCTAATTGCAGCTTCACCGGGAAAACCAGTGACGTGCTTCAAACTGTAATCCAGAGAGGGAATTACGAGAATCTGCAACTCCTTGGAGACTGCAATGGGGGGTGAAGAGTTCAAACATGAACCCACAGCAGTGAACAGCAGCTATGGCATTAAGACTTTCATAAATACATGTTGAGAGGTAGCAGATACATGCTCATTCTATAAAAAGCAAGACCAGAAATCAAGCTTTTGCAACTGTTAATGGAAGCTTAGAAAGTCACACTTTCTGTCAAGTCACTGGAGCACTGGTGGCTTTGACAAGCTGGTGACTTTTCTCTGTGTTGATAAAGACACTTCAGTCCTGGCTTAAAGTCTTGAGAGAGCTGAAGGCCAGCATACTTGTTTCCTGTGTGTCAGAAGAATCAAACCCAGACTGAAACTTCCACAATTGCCTATGTCCCCTCCTGACTTTACACAGAGCCAACAACCCCTGTGCAGGACAGAGAAAGATTTACCTGAACTTTTCCTAACCCCAGCCTAGAAGTAAATAGATTCCTTCCTGTACCTTCCACCCTTCCCACAGAGACATGTTTGTATATATCCTGATCTTCTCCTCCTCCCTGCACTGAAGCACTGCCCTTCAAGGTGACTGTTGAAAAAAAAGGTGTGATGATTAGGGAACAGCAGTATGTACTTCTGGTGCCACAGAAATCAGCCAAGATGCTGTGGTATTTGACTCTATGTTGCACGCTACTCAGGAAACGTTCACTATTTTCCTGCAAGAAATTCAGAAAATCCTTAGAAAAACAAAAAATCAAAAGCAGTCATGCCTGTTTCACGGAGAAACAGAAAATTCCCCAAAGCCAACAACAAAAAACACACCTCTGTATACAGCTCCCATTATGCTATTTCATGTTTTCTGGCTAAGGTGTTCCCTTTTCTACTCTCGAGGAATGTAACACTGCATGGACAGAGCAACTGCAGGATCAATATTTATGCAATTTATATCAAACAATATGTCTAGAGCCATGAGAGCTCAATTCAGAGCAAATGCATTGTGAAAGACTGGTGAAAAGTCAGTAAGACCCAGAAGTTGTGTATAGCTGGCTTTTGTCATAATCATGTCCACCTATCTTGGATCACATGGTTGTTTTCTATAGTTCTCAATTATGTTGTTATATTTGTGTAAGAATAGCTCAATGCCTTTATAACATGCCTGTGACTTCAGGGTAGCCAACAGAATGAATTCACTAGCTGAGATATACCCCTCCATCACCTTCTCTCTACTGCCACATAACTGCTAAATGCTAATGCAAAAGCATTGCAAGGAAAGGCTAATCATGCAATGAATCAAAAAAAGGAAAAAAAAATTTTCTTCCCTTCCACTTGTTTACAAATAAGGCATTTAACCTCAGATGTTGAAACACCACTCCCAGAGGGGAAGAACAGCTGGGGTAGTGTTAGAAGTTCAAAGGAACTGCCTCGCACCTCTTCTGTGAATGATGCAATATATTGCTTTAACCTGATTATTATTCATCATTTCCACAGTGACAGCAGAATTCAACACCCATTTCATAAGAGCCAACATAAAAACAGGCTGCTGTGACATAATGATTACTGCCAGCTCTAGCATCCTTGACCATGACTCTGTTCCCTCCTGGCTAGCTCAAGTAGCCAGCTGCAGGACACTTGCTGTGACCTTCCAGGGCACTCATGGGAAGTTCAGCCCAACTAAACATGAGGCATACTCTAGTAAGACCTGGCAGCTACAGGTGAGAACAAGAAGCAAAACAGTAATCCAGAAGCAGATGGAAATTGCCAGACCAACACATGAAAGAGAGTAGGTTTATATTAGATATAAGGAAAAACTCTTTACTGTGAGAGGGTTGAGATGCTGAAACAGGTTGCTGAGAGAAGTTGTGGATGCTCTGTTCCTGCAAGTGTTTGAGGGCAGGTTGGATGGAGCTCTGAGCAATCTGGTCAGTGGAAGGTGTCACTGCCCGTGGCAGGGGTGTTGAAACTATGTGACCCTTGATGTCTCTTCCAACCCAGGACATTTTGTGATCTGACAGAGATTTGTCTGTCACTGAGTAACTAAATACTTGTCATCCAGAAAAGCAATAACAATACACCTTTTATTAGAGAAAAAAAGAAAAAAGGGCATGCAATAAAAAGCATGTGATTCACTTCAATCAAGACGTCTGTCCAAAGGTTTTGGAGTCAAAATAAGGATGACTTTCCCCAGGATGTTGTTCTTGTAAATGAATTAAACATTTTAAATATCTAAAACTGTTGATTGTGTGAACAATTTGTTGTTTTTGTGAACAAATACATGGCTATCTTGCACTTTCCATGAAAACCAGAAAGTGAAAGGGACTAGAAATTAATTCCTTCATTGTGTTGCCCAAATGAAAAAAAACACGAAAATCCACTAGGCAGCATGTGGAGGACAGAAAATTACACCCAGCATTTTTGAGAGCTCTGTTACTGAAAGATGGGACAAGGGTTTATTGTGTGACTGTCTTCCAATATAAACCCTACCGAAATGGCAGGTTGAATTTTTAATGTTTTCATGTCACCTTTGCCCTTCAAGGCAGGGGAGGATGTAGAAAAAGGAGAAATCTGATTCGACAGTTATAATTCTAAAGTAAGAAAACAATTTGTTGTTCTTGAAACAGAATGTGCAATTTCACCAAGCCTGAAAACATTGTTCTGCTGTTCAGTATTATCTTGTTATTTATGACATTCCACTTTATTTATACAAAATTTTCTTTAGAAAAGGCAGTATTTTTTGGAGGCACTCATTTCAAGTGACTTCATCACTGAATGTCAAATACTCTGAATAATGAGTCATCACAAACAGTATGTAAAAGGAATCAGTGGTAATCAATAGGAAAAGAAGATTTATAAACAAATTACATTTTATTGTAGGTCAACAATAAAAATGTACAGTACCTACATTTTGAAATAGTATTGGGGGCAGGGGGGAGTGATTAGAGCTATTCACAAAGATATCAGTGGTCCCAAGTTGGTGATGAAAGGATGTATCATCTCATAACATGGATAATGAAAAATGGGATTTTGTGGGCTCAGATGCTTTTATCCTCCCTTTATGCATGCCAGACTGAGTAAATGCTGGCTAAATGAAGGGCTGAGTATGCTGAACACTTGTCTTTAGCTCGGAAGGAATGGGAGGCCCCATTACACCAACATACAGAAAGGAGATATGTATGTGATGTAATATTTTCTACCAAAACTTTTCAGGGGCTGCCCAGTGTTATGTTACAAAATGTAGCCTATTAATAATTTCAGCCAAGCTGCTACCACTGCCAGCTAAACATCAGACTGGCAGACCTGCAGGGCCTTCCCTGGCCACATTTTAGCCTGGATTTCTTCCCTTGGCCCCTTGGGACAGAACATTTGTAGATATTTGATGACTCTTGAAGGTGAAAACATAAAATAAAGCAGCTTATAGAATTGATTTAACTGACTAAATCAATAGCCAGCTATTATCTGACTAATCATTAGCTCACTAATCTCTACTTAGTGACACACAGGTATTTTTAGAGAGAGGTTTGCCTCTTACTGTTGCTGCAATGATTTAAAATTTGACATGGATTTGCAAGGAGTTCAAATTGTGGCCAACTACGTCACAGAGGTGTTTTAATTTCAGCAAAGATAAGAAAGAGGTTTTTTCCCAGATCCCAGCATCCTTTAGTAATATAAAATTATTTAAGAATTAATATATTTTGCGAATTTGCAGGCTCTAAATAATAGCAACAAAAGGAGGTCCCTGAGCGGGCAAGGATTATGGAGATTCATTCCCGCGGAGGGAGAAGCGTGTTCATACATGGCCTAAACTCGGGCTTGCATCCCCATCTTGTGGCGGAAGGGGCTGGGTGCAAGGAGCAAAAGGAAAATCACGCCGTGGCCGAGGGTAACCCGCGGTTTTACAGCCGACCCAGCAGCCGGGAATGCATAGGAATGCATAGGGAATGTCTTTGGCCCGGTAATTGCTGCCACGCCGTTTCTAATCTCACGCCTCATCAATAGCTCAGCTCAGAAATAAAAGGCACTCAAAGAAAATCCTGTCTTGGTACAAAAAACCAAAACAACGGCAACAGAAAAACCACACACACACACAACTACAACCCCCCCCAAACCCCAACAGCGCCCCTCACACCAAAATACGTTTCTAAAATCTCAGCACAACTGCATTCCAAACACCTTCACTTGGCGTAGAAAGTGTCTCCATCCCAGCACTGTGCCAGCCAGCAATGTACTTGCCAAACTTTAGGAACAGCATCCTCTACACAATCCTGTTTCAGCAGGGGAAACCTGAACTTAATTCCACTAATTTCATGGACTGCTGGTAAGTTTTGGGTCAGGTCTGTAAATAAAATCCAAGGGAAAAAACCAAAAAACCCCAAACAACAACAACAACAACAACAACAAAAACCACAAGAAAAAAAAAAACCCCAAAACACCACCACAAAACCCCCACAAAAACAAAAACCCACACCCAAAACAAGCACACAAACAAACAGAAAACAACAAAACCCCAGCAACAACAACAACCCAACAAGACATGGGAAAATCAGCCTGCCAGAAATTGTGACAAACCTAGAGCAGAATAAGACTTCACTAGAAACCCTATGAGAATAATGACGAATTTTAAAAGCAGATAAGGAATGTTTATTCTCTCTCTTTCCACCTCAGACCTTACCTCAGGTTGTGAGTCAACCCTAGCAATTAAACTGGTAAAGAACAATAGTTTTAAAAGAAAAGAGAGCACCATTTCTACCCCATCCCACAGTGAGCTACACTATCCTAAAAATTATGCATGGTGAAACATGCACATTTTTAAAACCAGGCAGATCCAGAAAGCAGCTGGCAGGACTGTAGCATGTTCAAAGATATGTAGGATCTCCATGAGACAAGATGAGCATGGCAGCCTGTGCTGCTGTTCAGACACACATCTGGGAATATTAATGGATAGCTACACTATTCAAAAACCCACAAAATTTCCAGTCTCTGTTTCCTGGCCTAGAAAACCAACATAATCCAGCCTCTGTGTCTGTCTACACCTCTGTGCCTAGTGCAGTCCAGGAACCCTGATTTAGATGGATTGAGACCCCACTAGAATCTGGCTGTGTATGGGGCAATGTTGTGTGAGCTCAGCTAACAGATGGTAACAAGTCAGCCTTAGCCAGGAGTGAAGATTTAGGCTTAAGTCAACTGAAAACAGAATCTGAGCTCTTGAATCTGGGCTTGACTTTGTGAAAATGTTGCAACACAGCCCCCTGTGTTTGGGATGTTGCTATTTGTAGAGTTCCAGTCACTCCAGGCAACTGTCAGAAAGCAGGGAAGAATTTGCAGCATTCCCCAGGGAGATAAACGAGGTAAGAGTAATAAAAATGGGAGGAAAATATATATTTTTTTTCTGTCATATTTTGGTAAAGGAAATATCTTCAGTATTACACATCAGAAAAGCTTCATCTTTCAGTGACCAGCTATACATGACATCCCAGGTTTTCTTTTTATTTTCTTGAAATATAATTTTTTATGTTTATGAGCTTGATCATGCAGCCTGTTTCAGGAAGAGCTGGCAGCTGTGTCCCTACTGCTCTCTGCCCAGGTCATGGCTGGCAGCAAAAGCAACACAAGGCAGTTGGAGCCAGCTGCTCAGAGCAGTGGAGATATTTTGCTCTTCAGTAACTCTGTTTCTCAGTGCACCTCTGCACTACAGATCTAATAGCAATCTTTGAAATGAGGGAAATATATCCACACAACATAAACCTTTGCCATGATTGTTACAAGTTAACTCAGGGGCCTCAAAGATGAAGTATCAGCTGTCAAATTAAAGTCAGAGTCATTCACCCCCTTTAAAATGTAACTGGGAGGAAGGAGTACTAACACGTCTCCCAATTCAAAATATTCTGAAGTCCTACTCACAGTGGACCTATGAGCATTGATTCTTTTGTCAGAAAACTTTGTTTTATTGGCTTTGAACATTGCAAAAGGTACAATATGAGTAGATGGTGCTCTGAAGAGCCAACACAGAGAGGTAACTGAAATCATGTCCCTTATTGCAGGGTAAAGTGAAGCATGATCAATAAGAGACAAATGCGTAGGCTGGGATTAAATAAAACTTCTCTACATTTGGCATTTTTTTGCCTTGACAATACAAGTCTGTGTAAATGACAAAAAAAAATCTCTGAGAACCAGACTGGATGGAGCCACATCTGATGCTGGGAAAGGATCCTGCCCATTAATTTGTATGAGCAGAGAAGACTACATGACAGGATTTGGACATTGGAGACAAACCACTCAAGAGGGAATTTGCACTTAGGCTCCGTTCTGGAAACATAAAACACTTGCAAATCTGACCCTGCTTTAGGAGTTTTCTGCTCCATGAAGAGTTTGTCATTCCCCACAAGGAGGGCAAAAGTCATCCTGCACGGTAAAGTTCTGAGACCATATTATGGCCACTCAGCTGCTTGCAGAGGATAAGAAGGAAGATCTTGTGTCAGATGTTATTGTCCTACAAGTTGGTTTTAACTCTATTTTTAATTTATCAGGCCTTTACCAAGTGTGTAGAATCATCACTTCGACAGTGAATGGCATTTTACAATTTACACAGAAGTCAGCATTCCAGTTGAAGGCAGCTGAAATGGCCTTCAGAAAGCAGCCTGTAACAAAACCATTGATTACATGTTCTGGCTGGAAACTGTGCATCCTGGAGCCAAGAAAAATTCAGTCACTCCACATTTTGTGAATCTCATCTTTTCCAGGTTTTACAGGACTACTTCACCGCATGGAAAGCTAGTGCAAAGGAGAGATCTAGAGCTCAGCAGAGTCTCAGCAGGAAAAAATAAGAGTTGTCATCACAATTTTTTTTTTTTTCAGTAACACATTAGCACACACCATTTTGGCTGAAAATCTATTATTTCAAGTCTGAAATTGCCCCACCACAGCTCATGGGCATTCCAGCCAGATGATCCCTTCTTCTCTCCTTTTCTTTAGCTCAAACTCCAGCATGACTGCAGCATGATAGTGAACCTTGATGAAAATCCTAGGATCTGTGAAGTGGTGGGCTTCCAGTTGAATCAAAGAAACACTAGTTGTGCTGTATGGCTATAAGTTCACTCTGTTCAGTCCTACTTCATGAAAGGTCAATCTGAATGAAGACAAATGCAGAAAAGAACCAGTAGGATCAAACAGAGAGGAGAATATTCAGTTTGATATTGGAAAATGAAGACTGGAAACAAATATGGTTGTTTTATGCTACAGTATAATAAACTCCAGAGAGAGGAGAGTGTTGTAATTTATGGAACAACATTAGCAAAAAGTCAAACTGGCCTATGTGGCTTGTGTGAATAACTTTAGGGTGGAAATAAAAAAATATTTAAATCCTAGCCAAGTTCTGGAGTAAGGAGGAATAAAGGCCAGAAACCTAATTAGACTGAAGGTGGATTATATGACGGGAATATGGCTGCAGTAGGAAGCAGCTCTGGAGACTCAGTAGATTTTTTTCCCCATCTGTGGTTCAAGGGGAGGTCTGATAGGGAAGACACATGATATTGAAATTTGGATCACAATGTTTTACAGGAACTGAGTTTCCAAATCAAAATTGCAAATTTGGGTCACACTGTTTTACAGGAACTGAGTTTCCAAATCAAAATTTTTTTGAGTTTGGGACTTTCCCTTTTCCAGCAAAAGGAGACTTACTCATGGGAAGCAGACACACTCCACAAACATACTCATTTAGTCAAGAAGATGCTTCCACTGAGAAATCATTCATCTGGAAATTTTCAAGTAGCCCCTGCACTAACATCTGCTTGGATTAAAACCCTTTGGGCAAAAGCCTCCTCTCCTTGTTTCTTCAGCGTCAAACACCCTTGGCAATACAGATAAATAAAGAATGACCAGGCAAGGGAAGTAGAGAGTCCATCCAGCTTCTGCCATCTCCCCTTTCCATGGGCTGCCTGTGAGAGCAGAGAGCAGGGAGTGACTCTGACGCACTCAAACAGCAGCTGGGTTGGAGCAGGGAATGCTGCAAAGACGTGAATTATATGATGAACCTGACCACAGAAAACTCAAACGTGACTTTGCAATGCACAAGCTCTGAATGAAATAAAGCTGAACGAAGGAGTAAAATAATGAATAACAATGAACTATTGCTTTGAATAAACTAGCCAAGTGTTGTGTTGGATGAAACAGGAGGCATCTCAGGAACCCAGGCCATACTGAAAAATCATGTAATTACTTGAAAAAATAATTATATTCCAAGAGGAGAAAAAGTAGGCTTGAAAGGCTTGGGCTTTTTTTCAGTGATTCCATTACAAAATTGCTCTGTTTATGAAGAATTCAAGTGTTATCCACTTCAGCTGAACCCTTCTGTCCTACCTGCCTGTTCTCTCATCCTGTGAGTCACAGAACTCTGTGTATCTTATGCATGTGGAATAACAAGTTTTCTTCCTGGAGCCGATGAATCCTTTGTCAGGTCTTCCACGTTTTTGCCACCTACAAGTCTTTTGGGAAACGCTGTTCAACAAGCTTGAGTTAGCAGGGAATTCAGCTCAGCTCTTTCACAAAGCTTTTTAAGAGCTTGATTATCAACAAGATGTGCACAGTGTGCTCAGCCACATTCATTTCATGATCTAACACTGCCCAGAGCTCAGGAGTTCTGAGTACCGTGCATAATTTTGGTTTGTACCCCAGGTCCCTTGAAATGTCATCTGCCCAAAAAAATAAAAGAATCATGTCTTCATACACACACACACAGAGTATTCTTCTTGCTGCAGAAGGGAAGGATTCACCATGCCTGGGAGTTTCTGTGGAAAAACAGTGGGGACAGCAGCTCTCCTCCAGTCTGTTCTTGCTTGTCACAGCCTGGCCAAACAAAAAAGAACGTGCACAGATCTCACTCAGACATGATTTATTGCTCCGATTTACCCTTGTGGGTTTTGTTGCATTTTAGTTTTTTTGTTTGTTTGGGTTTTGTTTTATGGTTTTGGTTTTTTTCCCACAGCCTTCTTTTTCTGTATGTAGCTGCCAGCTGACCAGCTGATTTAGTGTTTTTGCTGGCTCAGAGGCTGTAAGGTCATTTTTACTGTATCGCTCCCACACAGTGCCTAATGATTTGAAGTCACAGCACCCTTGCCTATAAAAGGGTACATAAAGCAGTGGGAATCACTCCCACTTGCTGGGCCTGTTCTGAGTGGAAACAGGATAGTCTCTATCAACAGATAATTGTGTTTACATTTCACAGCCCATAGGGGTATTAAGGGTCATGCAGGCACCAGAAAAGGTCAACGAAAACAGTGTGGTTTGGAGTAAATGAAACAATTATAAAGCCCAGTTTTGCTTCAGCAGTTGTATTGACCATGATAGGAATGGGCACAATCCCCATTTCCCAGTGAAAGTAGAGACAGATCCTGCAGCACCCTTCCGTCAAGGCCTCCATGAGCTTCTTTTGCAATTTTTGCTCCCAGAAGTATGAATTCAAGTACCCTGTAGAGGCATATAACACAGCAGTTCTGGCACTGGGAATGCTATGTCAACAGTGAAAAGCCAACACAGCATACAGAGGTACCTAACAGCACAGGATCACAGTGTTGGTGTGCAATACTCACTCCTGTGTGAGGACTTCACTGCGCTCTCACCCTCTTGGGATCTGTCTTTATGAATCCCCTTAGAGTAGGGTCAGGATTCAGAAGTGGAGAAAGCAGCAATAAGGTGATTTTCATGGCCCTGTCCTGCTGTGAGTATTGCTAATAATTGCTTTAATTACAGAACACAGCGCATGATGGCACATCTCATCTATCCAGCCTGATAGGTTTGGCCAATCTGTACTCTATTTTCTCCCTACAAACAACTTTCTTTCCCACTCTTCAAAGTGGTGTGCAAAAAAAGGTCACTCCCCACTATCAGCACAGGGAAAATGTACAGGTCACTGCTAATAGACTGAAGACATTTTCACCTGACAGGAGTACAAAGTAGAGGCTTGGAGTTTGCCTTGGAGCAACTAAGGTGATCTTTGCTGTCAATTGCTTTTTTCAGAGGTTTGCAATGGACAGAAACAGGCACCCATCAGGAACTGAAAGCAAACCCTCTCCTGAGGAGAGCAGCACCAGGGCTTGGTCTGCCAGCTCAGGGCCACAGGGAGGAAAACCCCTTTATCAAGCCACTTTGATTCATGGGCAGCCAAATTAGTGACATGAAGGCTAACAGGTCCCAGGGTAATTCCAATTAAATGCATTTGTGTTTAAGGAGCTCACAAGACAACAGCAGAGGGACAGGAGAAAGGTACTGAGCTGAAAAATAGGCTGTGCATGCTGGTGGGGAGGAAAGGGAACACAGGGAAGGAGGGAAAGTGAGGTCTTGCCAAGCCCAAGAGTTACTCAATGACACTTCCTCCTGTTGCCTACAGTGAACATCCAAGTGCTTCAGCAGTGCCAAAATACTTCACAAGCACTTGTCAGTGGTTTAGACATGTTGAATCATAAGTTTACCAGTTAATTGATAAGTACAAGTAGGATCCCTGACCTTACCAAGAACTAAGGTGCTCGTTCACATCATCACCGCTGCCCCATCAGACTGTTGCTATATTAAGCCAATAAAAACACCTCAGTTTTTCAGTCAGCTTAATAATTTATAGTCAGACATAGTCCTGAGTGTCTTGTAGGCACTGGAATTTTCTTCTCCTGTTTCATAGCATATCTGAAGCTGTCTAATCTTGAAATCCAGACAAAACTGATATGTTCTTTAACAGCTTGATGATTTTGCTTGGATTTGCTTTTTCTTTTCTATTTCTCTGTTTAGCAGATCTTCAAACAGCTGTGATTTACTGACTTTCTTATGGCATAAATTTATACAACACACCCAAATTCTGCAGCAAAAGAATGTTGTTTAATCTGCATCACTCAGAACTGAGAAGGACCTTTAATGAGGGCTGTCTGTATGGCTTTAATTTGACCCCAAATGCCGATGCATCATTCATTATACAGTCCTTAATGACACAATTACACAGTATTTTCTTCATGAGGAGTGTAGATTTACCACAATTTACCACATGAGGAGTGTTTTCATCTTTGCTGCCATCTCACCCTGAGCCTTGTGCTGCACAATCAAGCTGGTGTTTCTCCTGCAGAAGATTCAGTCAGAGGAGCAAAAGGGACCAACCCCTTTTCTCACCCCACTCCAGCCCTTACCCTAACCACAATCACTGTTGAATCCAGTCATTTGTTTCTGCCAGAGTCTAGGAAGCCTGAGAGACATTAGGTTCCTATGACTGTTGGCTGAGGAAGGAAAATAGGTCATTTTCATGCCCTCCTGCAGGGTTGATACGCCTGTAGGCTCACACCAGTATCTCCCCCTTAAAATCTATGTCCATATCCCAGGTGTCCTTGGCTCTGCAGTACTGGAAACAACTGCTTTTTTCCTGGTACTCATTCCCATGTTGATGCTGGCCACTTAAAGTTATTCTGTTTCCTTGCCTATGATTTTTTTTTTTTAATCTTTCAGTTCCCTGGGGCAGAGCAGTGGCTCTGTGAATGCTGGAGAGCATCTAGCAGCAGCGTGAGAAATTGAATTCCTTGTAAAAAAAAAATTAGATTTCTAAGTGAGACATCCTGTCCTGGAACAACAGGGGAAAAAAAAAAAAAAGAAAAAAAAAAGAAAAAAAAAAGCTAAACAGAGGAATAAGAAAAGTAGAAAAGTTTGCTCTTTTTAGCAAGAGGGTAAAGCTGGAGTGCATAATAAGGTGGTTCCTTTCCAAAATCAAGTGTGGGGCTGGAACATCTAGGGACTTTCACAACTTTCTCTTTGGAATAAAACTCCCTTTTTGTAGACTAGAAAAGGGATTATGACTCTGCAGAGCCAAGAGGTCCAAAGTCTCATGGTATCCTGGGAGGGGAAAAGAAATTAAAGATTGCATAATATGCAGACTGCCATTAATCTGACCTGTGCAAAGAATGGGGATCTTGTCATCCCCTAAAGTTCAGGCAGCTATTCGGACTGTGCACTGTTATAGTCTCCTCTTTAAACATGTAAAATGCATTGTTAATAAAATGCACAAGGGCTTGTATCAGCTCATGATTATAGTTTGGGTTACCTGATGAAGAGATTAAATGCTTGAAGAGATCTATGTCTCCTTATCTGGCTTAGTATCCAGGAGCATCCACTGCTTGTACCTTGGGGATGGGAGAAAGGGAATGTTGTGAAGGTTTTGCAGAGGCAGACACAGTAGGTTGGCAGGGAGCATGAGAAAGTGATACTGACCCCCAAATTGGCTTAAGGTCTAACAAAGTTAGGTGGAGAGGACTTGGCAAGGCCCTGGAAGGAAGAATATTCCTGGTATTTGCTACCGAATCAGACGGGATGCTTTGGTGACACACATCTGAAAAGAGAGCCCCAACAGCTTTGAAACCGACCGGCAGAGCACTGATGAGAGATTGGCCATGCAGACTCCCAGCAGATTGCCTGCCTTGAGAACACAGGTGGATGCAGTGCCTCGACAGCATCCCTGCTGCCAGGAGATGAGGAGAAAAACCTTTTTAGGTGCTCTTTTCTCATTTTACTACTTACCTCTGCTATTATAATGCAGATCTTGTGTGCTGCTATCCCAAAGGCAGTAGATGGTGCTATTGATAGCACTAATAATGCATATGTTAATCAAGTAAAAATATCTTTAGAAGAACAGAGCTAAATGCTTGTGTTTTCCTCATATTCATCATCTCAAGTAACCTCAAGGCACTTGCCAAATTTTAAAACCTGCATTTTTATGTCAATTCATGTTCAACCTCAGTGCAGCCATTCTTGCATCAGCCCACAGACACTGCTCCAGAGACAAGACAGAAGATAGCAGACTGATGGTAAGTGGCAAAGAGCCTTGCTACTCCAAGTCCCACTGAGCCTTGAAAGATAATTTCAGGAAGAAGAATGCAAACAAGTGAGGCTGGAATCTGGCAGGGCTAATATAAATCAAACCAATCTCTCAATTTTACAAGAGCTCTTAACAACTTGAGGTCAGGTTGTCATCTCCATTATCTCTTGGGAAGAGCTGTTCTCAAAAGCCAGCACTGATTACCCTGTTGGCACATGGTAGCTACTCTGCTGCTTCTCAGAATGGGGACTTGTGATCTCGCTCCCATTACAATAATTGACTATTATTAGTCTCAAAGTATCAGCTTAGGCAAAAGCCATGGTTCCCAGGGGGGAAGAGATGGTGCAAAGATACAGCTTTTGCCGGAAACAATTTACAAATGCAACTGCTCCACCCTGAGAAATTAAATTACATCAGCAGTCTCACAAAGCTGACAACACTAATTTCTGACTCCAGATCAGTCATATTTCCAGGAACAAACTAAACTGCTTTTGTACCCTGTACAAAGTTTTCATTACAGTCACAATCCATGCATCCTAACAGAGATGCTAACAAAGGAATGGGGCCAAGATACACAGCAAAGTGTCCCCAAGGATGCTGAACTGGCTGACTCAGCAAGACAGTCGGCAGTGTGCTTTGTGTTACTAGGCTTTGTGGAAAACATCTGAGGCCTCATAAGACCACGAGTCAAATTTCTATAGCTGAAAGTGTCAGTGCTCAAGGAAGGAGCTGTCTTTCCTATATCTGTGAAAAAGAGGGGCTCAGAGACAGGACAAGTTTAAGTTTTTCTGCATATCTTAAGTCTTCTCTGTTTTAAAATCAATGTTTCAGGCTGTCTACAGCCCTATTCCAAATGCATCCAAACATACATCCAGCTCTGCAAAACACGCCAAGCATGAGAACATCAGTCTGATCCAGCTCGTGGTTCGCCTTAAATTTCCAGTATTAAATTTCCATATAATTTTCCATATAATTTTCCTTTGTCAGCAGCAATTCTTTACATTGATCTTTTGAACATGTGCAATTTTTTAATCTGTAGATGTCTCGGAGAATATTTAAATAGCAGCAGACTGTTTGAAGCCTTCCACACTGATGGAAATTAAAGGTCCATTTCCCAAAACTTTTAAATACTTGCTTAACTTTGGGCATATGAGCAGTGCTATTCAGCAAAGGGATAATTCATGTGTTTTGCTGTACTGCTGCACAACAGCTGGATAACAATACAAATTGCTCAAATGACATTCATGAGATTACATGTTTTCTTAAAAAATAAACCTCCAAGAGGAATATTACTTGGCAACATGTTTTAGGAAGGGAGAGAGGACCTGGTGACAAAGAACACACAACCCTGAGGAACAGAGTGTGTTTTGTCTCATTCTTTACAGGTTAGACCACACTTAAATAATCCAAGATCCTGAGACCCGGAAAACTGGAGCAAGGAAGGTTTAGCTGTGGTGGAATAGGATCAGGTTAGGGGATATTTAAACAAATTGGACAGGAGTTAATTCCGTGGGGTCTGATGGGATGCACCCACAAGTGCTGAATGTGCTAGCAGGTAGTATGAATGTGTGGCCACTCTTGGTGATATTTGGAAGGTTATATTCCTTGAAGGAGGTTCCTGAGGATGGGAAGAAAGAAAATGTCATTTCTGTCTTCAAGACAGAAAGGGGCAAGAAAGGGGATCTGGGGAAGTACAAATTCATATCCCTCCTTCTGACTCCTGGGAAGTCATTTCTAAATACATGAAGGACAAGATAAGGGAGTAGTCAGCAAGGATTTCTGAAGGGACAAGCATGCCTGACCAACCTGATTATGAAGAGATGACTCGTGAGGGGAGAGCAGACCATGTTGTTTATTTGTACCAAGGACTGTAGTAGGCTTTCAGTACTGTTTCCCACAACACCTTCAGAGAAAAGCTGAAGAAGTACAAGTTAAGCAGTTGATTGAAATTTGCCTGAACTGCCAGGCTCAGAGTCATGATCATAAAATCCAGTTGTGGCAGAAGCCCAGCTGGCAGAGGCCATTCACAGGAGAGGGTGCTGAAGTCAGTACTGTTAAACATTTTCATTAATGATTTTGATGACAGGGTGGAGTCTACCCTCAGCATGTTTGCAGATGACACAAATCTGAGAGGAGTGGCTGATACTCAGGAGGGTTGTGGTGCCATCCAGGGGGACCTCAACAGACAGGAGAAATGGGCTGGGCAAAACCTCGTGCAGTTCAACACGGCACAGTGCAGACTCCTCCTGCATCTGGGGAGAAACAGCCCTGCACATCAGTACCTGGTGGAGGCCAAGTGTTTGTAAAGCAGCTGTACAGCAAAGGACGTGGAGATCCTGGTGGACACCAAAATGATCTTAAGTTTTTATTGTGCCCTTGCAACAAGGACACCCATCAGATTCTTCAAGAGAAATTACAAGGAGCATTGCCAGCAGGATGTCATCCTTCCTCTAGCACTGGTGAGACACATATGGAGTGCTGAGTCCAGCCCTGGGCTCCCCATACAAGGAACATATGGGTTTATTGGAGTGAAACCAGTATGAGATGGGCCAGAAGATGATGAAGGGAATGGGCTGTCTGTCATACAAGGAGAAACTGCGAGCTAGGACTTTACAACCTCAAAAAGAGATAGCTGAGGGATGAGCTCATCAGTGTATAAAAAATATCTGATATGGGGGGAAGAGATAGAGAAGATGGAGCCCAATTCTTCTCAGTTCTATCCAGTGACTGGACAAGAAGCAATGGGCACAAATGAAAGTACATAAAATCCCATTCAACCATAAAATGAGACACATTTTTTTTCTCCTTCCTGTGAGAGTTGTCAAGCACTGGCACAAGTTCCCCAGAGAAGTTATGACCTCTCCATCATTGCTCAAAACCCGACTGGACGTGGCCTTGAGAAACCTGCTCTCACTGACCCTACTCTGAGACTGGGGGTTGTTCTCAACAGATAGTCCAGCAGCTGCTGCCACAGATCCCATGCTAAAATAAGGTTTACATTAAGATTTTTCATCTTATTTTTCCTGGTGAGTAAAATAAAACTTTTAAAATATAGCAGTGCAGCTGCCTTATTTAGCTCAACCATGAGATAAAGGTCATTACAATATACTCATTCTGAAGGCACTAACAGCCAATTATTATCCTACAAATGATGGTTTTTGCAGAGCTAACCTTTTAGTCTTTACTTTGTCTTTTCCAAAGCTGCTGTGCTTACATTAGAATCTAAATGGACAGTATTGGTTCAAGCCTAAAGTGTCTAAATAAAAGATACAACCTAGCACAATGGAGTTACATCTGCTTTCTCTTTTTAACTTCTGCCTGCAAGGTTACCAGAACACTAAAAACACCTGCTCTCCTGCAAAAGTCCTTTCTGTTGCCAATTGCACTAAGGCCTGCTCCATAGTTTCCTCTTTTGCCACAAAAGCAACAAAAATGCATTTTAATTTTTTGCCGCATATGCCAGTGAAAGACTTATGGTTCCTCTTAAGTGGAGCACTTATGGTTCCTCTAGTGCAGGCCAAGTCATATTACCACCAAGATACTGGGAAGCCTGAAACAGTCTTAGAAATATTGACTCTGTTGGTGAATCAAAGACTGAGTTATCCATGTCTGACTAATTGTCAGTCTTCTGCAGACTGGGGAGATTCACTGACCTCCCTCACCATCCAGGGGAGGTGTTTAAATGATCAAGTAACCCAAAACTGCAGGAAAGAAAGGAAAAAAAAAAAAAAAAAAAGGAAGGTTGCTGTGGAAAAACCCTGAGTATTAGTATTTGACAGACTTTAATGACTACCATCAAACTCATTTCAGCCATATTCCAGTCGGGTCAGTTCAGTTCAGACCTTAATTCTAACACCTTCCTAGTTTAGCAGTGAACTTGGAAGTACTAAGTTTACAGTTGGACTCTTAAGGGTCTTTTGCATCCTAAGTGACTCCATGATCTATAGTATCATAAGTGCACACAAATGCTATTATTGTCAATGCTAAAGTTTGCAGCAGCAGAAGCATCAAACTAGCATCTGGGCAAGCCCTACATTAGGAACAAATTACCTCAATATTTACTTCTCCAAGAACCAAACCCAGGAGCTTCTACAGGCCAAGGGAAAACAGGAAATGTTGGTAACATGTACAGAAAAGCCAGTCACTAGGGAACCATATGAACAGTTTCATTTCCCCATTTGGAGCTAACACAGAGGTCATCCACCACTACTTGTAGAGTTGGTCATGATTTTGCTATACTACAACCACAGAAACCAGGTGCTGCAAACAGCAGCTCTCACTCCCACCCTATGGAGATGACCATTTTACAAGGAGGAGACTTCATCTGGTACCAGCAACACTGGTTTCTTGTTTGGAACCTCAAACATTGTTGAGATCAAGTCAGGAAAATTTGTTTTCTCAGGCCTTGGAGCTTGCAGGCCAAAATATGAGTTGCTGTTTTAAGCTCCCTTTCACTATAGAAAGTATTGATTGCTGTGAACACTGTCCTCATTTTTCAGTTAGTTCAAAAGAGAGGTGAAATTTTGGAAAATTTCTGCCAGGTTTAGTTTGCCTTTTTTTTTTTTTTTTTTTT
>VYXD01011026.1:1720332-1766747 GCA_013397195.1 Hylia prasina | reverse complement strand
TTTTTTTTTTTCTCCCTTCTGCACTCCCAGAGATAGAAACAAACCAGAACAAAAGGAAGGGCCAGGCTGATCCTCACTCTTGCAATTGGCACACAAACATGCTCATTAACCAAATGCATTGTAGCCTGACTCTGCTGACACCACAGAGCAGAAGCTGAATCACAGCTGAGCAGGGCTAGACAGAGCCTGAGTTGATGTAGTAGACATTTATGGAGTCAGTCCAGCAACACAAAACCTGTTTTCTAACTCTGCATGTCAGGAATTAAGTCTGAAAGGAGCAACCTGCCACGTACTAAGTGAGAACACTACTGGGGTTCACAATAGGAAACCAACAAAACTTCTGATAAGTACGAAAATATCATCAGTGGGTTTTTTTTTTTTCCCTTGTTGATTTGTCTTAGAAAATTTTTACCTAATTTTCAGCTAGTCATTTCTATAGAAAGAAGGGTAGGACTGAAGTTTCTTACAGTGAATGAAGGAGAATTTAGAGAAGCATTACAGAGCCCACATGTCACCCATTCACAGGATACAAATAATGATTTGACAGTATTTGAAGTGTTCGAAGTGGCTTTGCTGTTGCATACAGATTTTACCACATCTTAATTACAAGTTTCTGAATCACTTAGCTAGTTGCAAAAAATCCTAGAGGCATAAAAATCAGAAAACAGAGGTAAATAGTTTATATGTGTTTTCATGAAGATGATGGCATTTCTGGTGATGTTTCAAGTATTTCAGATAGGCAGTACTGAAACAAAGTAATTCAATGGAAAACAAAAGAGGAATAGCTCAGATTATTACTTGATATACCCTTGGACACACTTTCCACTGAACCACAAAGTTAATCTCTTCTTATCAATGCTGATTTATTACCACTTTTGCCAGCAAGAGCATATATATAAAACATTGAACAGCCAAACCAAGAGCCAAAATACCAGGTTTGGATGACACTGACCTCCTACAGCTGCTCTCAGATATTGATGTTATGTGAACAAAAAGAGAACAAGCGGGGAGTGAGCAGAATCTCTATAACCTTGGAGAGCTTTTGCATCAATCACTTCACAATTTTAAATGCCAAATGTTTAAAAATCAGCAGTGAAGGTGTCTACACTCCCAGCCCATTGCAGCCAGCATCTCTGTGTCCCAGTAGATAGGAAGAAGCTCAGCATAAAAGCACTTGGAATGTGCATGTAAAAAGTGGCATTTAATGAAGTTAAAACATTGCCTCAAAAAGCTGCTGGATGAGCACAGCTCTTGTTTCCAGGATAGGAGGGAATATTGAAGCCCCATCAGATTGCACCTGTAGAAAAGTTTAGCTGTTCTTGATATCTTGTTTGTGTAACTCATTTACCCATGGCTAGAAAGAAGAGTTCTTAAACACCTGCTAGCTGTTCAACATTTTCCTGGACTGATTGGTTTGATAGCATTTGCATTCTTCCACTAAGAAACCCACCAACTTCCGTCCACTTCATTTGTGTAAGAGATTCTATTGCTAACACATATGGTCTATAGTTCAAACAGAAGTAACAGGACTTCTAAGTCCTGCATACCTTGGCATTAGAGCTAAATATATCTTAAAATCCTCTTTGGACCAGACCTAGAAACCTGTGGAAAGGTTTAGGGAAATCATGCTGATAGTAAAACAACCTAAGCCATCAGGAAGGAGTGAAGAGTCTAATTTGGTGACAATGAGAGAAGGTCTGAGCTCTATTTATACTATTTAACTCTATTGAGTTAAAATCATAAGAGGCTTTTAATTTTGCTCTGAGTTCCTCTGTCACAGTAAAACATTTTGTCTGGTTTGAAGGCACTTCAGATACAATAGTGGACAGGCAGTGCTGATAGGTGGCTCCTGTGCTATTACAGGACATCTGTCAAACATATACCTGGACTGTTTCTCATTGCTTTTTTTTAAAGATGACAGATGTTCTCCTTCAGAAAGGCTGGCTATTTATATCCCCTTAACAGAACTTCCTTCACTGCTCTGTAGAAGCTTTATCCAAACAGGAAGAAGGCCTGTGTAATCTGAAGGATTCTTTGAAATTAAATTATTGAAAAGATTAATTCAGGCATTAATGGGGAAGGCACAGGGAGTACATGGCTAATCCATGAGTATTGTTCCCTGTTCCCAGTTTGTTTAGCCATGCAGTTTTTTGCTGGGAACACATATGCACTTTGGCAGAAACAATGCACTCAAAGTATCATCTATATACCTAATGGTTTATAAACATGTTCTAAGAAATTAACACTAAGAGAGAAAATCTGCTGGGGGCCTGCCAGCTGCTGTCCAGGAGATTGCAGTGAAGAAGGAGGATGGAGTGAAGAGCAGATAGCCTTCTTGAGTCCACACTGTCCCCACAGAAAAAGGTGATGTGTGCTCGACACATCTAAAGACAAGAGCACCACAACATGCGCAGTCACCAGAGTAACCTCTTTTTTGTCAGTCAGGGGTGTTGCCCCACTCTGAGCTTCATGCTGGTTGTGGAGCTGTCTGAGGGATCCGCAGGAACCACAATGATGGCTCTTTGCTTGGGGACCCAAATGCTGTTGGGGCTAGCCTGCTGCTGAAGGGATGTGTTACCCAGATGATGTGTTGCTGCCCACCGCTCAGCCTGCAAACACAGCAGGACAGACACCTGAAGACTGTCCCTGTAGGATGCTACTTAAACTGTATCCTGCTTTTTAGCTGGGCCTCAAAGTTGGCACTTGTTTCTGATGGTTTTTTTTTCTGCTGGGAATTTAGAGGGAAAGGCAACATGATCCTCAAGAAAAAAAATTTTCTGAAATCAGCGGAAGTCTTGCCAGTGACTTCAAAAAGGCCAGGATTTTGCAGTGATCTAAGGGTATAAATATAAATACTGAGCACAATGTTTGGGTCACCCCTCTTGTATCCATTTCTGGCCTTTCAAGGCCCTACCTACCAGAAAGAAGGACATTGCAAATTAATCTAAATGCAGTTATCTGAGACCTCAGTTTCAGCATAGTGAAATGCTGCCTGGTGAAAATTAGGGGCTTGCTGTTACTTATGCCCTCCTTAAAATTGCTATATTCATAGTACAGTTTCACTGCAAGACATTTATTCTTTATAAAATTATAAAGATTTGGCAAATAAGAACAAAACTAGCTATTAAAGCACTGGGATAACTTCATTAATTCGCTGCAGGGAATGGTGCAGAGAAGACCCTCATAGCTTATGCTTTAAATCCAGTACTAAAAAGACAGTCTCAGCTTGTTCTTTTAAAAAATAATAAAAAAGCTAATCCACAATGACTTGTCAAAACTTGCTGGACTTCCTTTTGTTCTCCTATATTCCTGAATCTGGGTACATCTGAGGAGGTAAAGATATGCTATCAAAGCCTTAAACTAGCATACGCTCACTCATCTAATTATTTCTACATGTAACATAAGGTGCAGTTAACAGTAAATTTAAAGAGAATTGAAGATACTGTTTAGAGCTAAGGCAGCAGTGCACTTTTTCCTTCTCATTGAAACAAACTGCAAAAAATGGACACTGATGATCAAGTAATGTTTGATGATCAAGTAATGCCACTGCAGAGTGGCAGTATAGTTCAGCCATGAAATACTCCTCCACATATCATCAGGGACGACAGCCACTTCCCCTGCAACAAGCTGAAGGCCTGCTGTAAAAGACAAGGAGACTTAGAAATCAGAATACAGAAACTAGGAGATACTGAAAGAACTGTCAAAGAAATGCTTAACCTGGAAACAAGGATGACTCCTGATGAGGAGCTCTCTTGCGTCCACATGCACAGTCTTCTAATTGCTTAAACAATGAGTGCCAGACCCTGAGCACTCATCTCCTCAGGGCTTAGTGCTGCCAACAGAGCCCATTACTCCCTGTATCTCAAGTCGGGTGTAAAAAATACCCAGGAGACAAAACTGGATCTTTAGCATCTCCCGATCACATTGCACTCACGGAGACAAAAGACACACTGATATAAACTGTTTGCCCCATTCCTCCACCTGTTTCAAGTGACTGTACAGGCAATGCCAGCTCTGCCTCCACAACTGGGCTGTTTCTTATCAGTCCAGATGCCTCAAGCTGTTATTAGCTGTTATGCTATTAATCACCATTATCTCTCAGACACATCTTCAGAGAGAGGCTTGAATTTGCAGATGCTCTCTGCCTCCCAAACCATCTCTGCTTGAACAGACCCATGAAATCTGGAATGTCAAATGTCCATTACCATAGACTTTCACTACAATTAACCCCCTGACAACATGTGGTGAAGGGAAGGAAGGAGCTCCCCTCAAAGCACTGTTGGAGATGTAATGTGCTCACTCAGAGCCATGGACTGCCAGCTGAAAAATTAACCCAATATACATTAATGGGAATGGGATTAAAAGGTCATTTGATGGTGATTAGGAACACCCCAAGCCTTCTTTTCAGTGTTGTTAGCAACCCTATACATAGTAGCCATGAGGAGTTTCCTGTGCCCTCCTGGTAGAGACTACATTGTTGGATTGGCTTTACATGGAGAAGAGCATGTTTTAACCAGGCATAAAACTGCCATCAGGGCTGCGTGTAAGAGTGCATCCTTTCCCAAAGCAGAGGGGAATAGGACCCCATGGCACAGCCATGTGGTCACAGCAGTGTTTTTGGGCCCTGCATGTGTTGAGGAAGGAAAACCCAAGAGATTCCAGGAACCAGAGGGAGCTCAGGGGACAGGCTCTGGCCCTGCCAGCTGGGGTTGTGAAAGTCATATCCAGATGTGGAAACAGCTACAGCAAACAAGAAACTCCCCCAGTGGCTCCTGAATGTAAACACTATGACAAGCAAATGACTAACTAAGTCAAGGGCACTTCAGTAGTTGGTGGCATTAAGATCTCCGTCAGCTTCTCATGAATGACTGCCTGACTGTTCAGGTAACAGCAAGAAGGTCATTCAGGAGGAAAGAGCCTCTTTACACCAAGTACTGTACAGCCTGGGGTGGTCTCCCTACACCTCTCCAAATCTGCAGTTCCAGGAAGACTGTAACAAAACAGAACAGTGAAACAAAACATCTTGGGGTGAAAAAATAGTCTATAAATTCAGCTCTGTTAACTCTGAACATGGAATTTCTGACAAAGGCTCAGTTAAATTCAGCCTCAAGATGTAATAATGTCATATGCCTTACCTCCCCCAAAATGGACAAAGCTCGCTCTAGCTACAGGACAGTGGTTAAGATTCAGACCTTAGGTGTATGGAATTGTTCAGATTCAAAGTTGATTCATCAGCATCTATAAAGGACTGATGGCTTTGTTGAAGTCAATAGCACTATGTTCATTAACTCCAACTGATAATCTGGCCCTTAGGGTTTGATTCAGACACAACTCTTTAATCAACTAAATGCCAACATGAGAAGCTGCAGATGCATTTGTGGGCAGCCCATTGATTAGAACAGGAAGGTGATTTTTCCATATATGTTTAACAGCTATGCTTTTTTATTTTTTTCAAATCCAACTCAGTCAGACCCAATATGACTCTTCAGAGGAAGCTACATAAACCAGAGTCCCTGCCCTTTAATATAAAAGGACAATGCAGTGCAGCTGAGGAGTATGATGTGAATTATTATTCTCAATACACTGCAGTCTCATTACATTCCAGGGCAGTCGTCCGAGTCGACTGCAATGCCCAGAGTGCTCTGGAAATTGCAGTCCTGGGGCTGGCTGAACTAAAAGCCAAATAGAATGCTGAAGAATAGATAAATGCAGATTCCCTCTGCCTTTCAGAGGGGAATTAAAGCTGTTAATTTTGTTTCCTGGTAAGAATTTCCCTGCTGAGCAATGCTGATGTGGTCTGGTGCCCAAGGTTCTCCTGGAGCACCCACAGTTCAGGAATTTTTCTTTACTCTTATCAACTGTTAAGGTTAAGGAGCAGAACTAGAGATAAGACTTGCAGAGGGATTTCTGCAAGTAAAAAAGTAGAGGTAGGATTAAGCCAAAAGGAAATCCATTCTCTACAACGCTCACATGTGATCCAAGGAAGAGTACCACTCATTAACAGAACATCACACCTGGCCCGGAGAGGAAGGAGCTGTGGTTTCTCAGACAAGGCAAAAATCCCAGCCAGAGCTGGCTGCTGGCCAGTTGCCAGGCTGTGTCCACCTTGCAAAGGGACAGTTTGGCCCAAACACCAACATGGAGGCAATGGGACATTTGCTGCTGTGGACTTCCCACAACCTTGCCCTCTGTCAAGAAAAGCTGTGGCCACCTCCTTTCCTAGTGATCCAGGCAGGAATGTAAGCTGACATTGAAGAGTAACCAAAGCATGAATTGCTTGAGGGCAGCCTGGGCTGTGCCTCATTCACCCTTCTGCAGAGGACACACTGTGCAATGTCCCCAAACAGCATCAGAGATAGAGAGATGCCACAGGCGCCACTGAGACGCGTCACTGGGCTGCTGGTGATGCTACAGCAGGTTTGTATGGAAGGTGCTTGGAAAAATTTAAAGACAAGCATTGATTTACACATTCTTCCAAGGAAGCATCATTATTTAATGCATTTAATCAGCAGAGGTTCCCCGTTCATTCATTTTGTCTACTTAGCAAAGGGATGCCAAGACTGTCAGCCTCCACTTACTGGAGATCAGCCTTGAGGCCTTTGCTCCCTGTTGAGCCCTGTGGGAGGTGAGCAAGCTGAGCTTCTGGAAGGAATTATTTTCTAAAAGATTGTGCCCTTTGAGACATGGAAAGCCGCAGTGACAAGAAGGTCTTCTGTGGGCTTAATCATCAGAAGGCGCTGTCCTAGTCACCTGAACAAATTGTTTGTCTAATATACGCAAGAAAAACATGTTAACTAATTTCTGCACCTGCCTGACTGAGCTGGAACTTACAGGTTTTGTGTGAAACACTCCCAAGTGATTTTAATTGAAGAATATTCCTGGACTCTGCCACTGACACTATTTGATATCTAACAGCCAGCATTTTCTCATACATTGCACCTTTTGCAGGCCATGAGCTGATGAAGAGCTGGTGACTTTAAAGACCCAAACCTGAGCACTTCCCATGTTGAAGGGAATAGGGTTTTAATGCTTGGGCTCAGTACAGAAGCTTTAAAACATCCTGCAATGTGACTGCAGCATTTTCTGGCTCCCCTGCTATCACCACATCTGAGAGAAAAATGTTCTCTTAGAATAGAGGAACAAATGTCTGCACCCTCTGTTAAAAGTGACATGGGAGCAAAGACTTTCTCTAAACATGGCAGGTAATTAGAAGATTAAGAAGCCTCTCTCTCAGACATTAAAGGCAAGGCTTAGAAGACCTGTGCTGGGGTGCATAACTCATGAGCTGAAACTTACCTACAGAGTAGTCCCCAAGATTCCCTGATGTCCAATGGCTTCAGAATAGCTTACAATAAAAGTGGCATCAGAACAAGTGAGAGTTAAAATTGCCTCCACTATTGACAGGAATATTTTGAGAGGAATTCATACAAAGTGACAGCGTCCTGAGACCCCTCCATTGCTAGTTCAGCAGGCAGAGACAGCACTGCTCACTGGAATGAGATGTGAGAACTAAACCTTGGGCCAACACGGTTGCCCTCTTTACTATAAATTGTAGTGCAATGCAAGAGTCCTGCCAAGATCAGCTGTTTCCTCTACATTTCTATCAAGCTTTGACAGCTCATTAAAAGTTAGGAGGCGAAAAGGGTTTGATTTTCTTCACTTAGAAGCAAAGCATAGAGGCTTACCCTTTTGTGCAAACAATGAAGAAAAAATGACCTTCACTCTTCCCAGCTTTTCTATGCTGCACCATAGCTAACAGCAGGGGAGGACCCAGTTCTGTGCTCAGTTATTGCCAAAAGTCTTTTAGAGCTTTAAAATTGATTCTCCAGTCAGATACTAATTTGCACTGCAAGAAAAGATTTAGAGCTACCTGCAGGTTTAAGGCATACAGCCGCATCGATTATGCTGAAAGCACCATTTCAGGCAATCTTTGCAGCTTGGAGAGATAAACCTCACATTTACCCCCAGCCAAATAGATTCCCCCCACAGACTCTTACAAGGGCAGATCCACTGCAGGCCCTGCATAGCAAAGGCACAGTGTGAGAAAGAGTTAAATATCCATGTGACACCGTGGCTGGTGCTGCCTCTACCAGGAACTCTCATGGTGTTTGTGTGCAGTGTGTTAGTGTGACATTAAAATCAATGTGTGCTCTGCAGACCTGCAGGCAGTGCTCAGTCCCTGGTAAACAAGGCAGACAGGCTACGATGAGAGCTACGAGACAGAGGACTCAGTAACTCTGCTCTATTTGAAAGAGATCCCATTTAAAATATGTGGTAATCCCATATAACACTTGCCAAGAACATCCAAAATACCAGAACACCTTTTTGTTCTTCTGTTAGAGTTTCAACGCTAAAAAAAGTGCTGACAATACTTTTTATACAGGAAAAAGCTTTTGTGTCACATTTCTCTAATACTCTAGGAAGTTACCCAATCAATCTACATCTGCCTTTGCTATCTCTCAAACCTCAGTCAAAACACTCTTCTCCTATTAAAACCAATGCAAACAATCTACCAGGGATTTCTTACTTCTTTTTACAGATGTGTCTCATGGCAAAGAAAAAGAGGTGGAAACAATAAAACTTTCTGGGGAAAGCCTGACCTTACAGAGTTTTATGTGCCTCTCTGGTAAGTCCACACAGCTAAGCCACTGCACTCCCTGGGCTGCCCTGGCTGGTGGGGGCACAGGCACAACTGCTGCAGCCTCAGCTCTTTGTCCTTTTCTTTGGACCTAACTTGTTCTTACTCTTGGCTTGCAAAGCAAAAACCACAGATTCAGCCAAGCATCTCAAACCACCTTAGTCCTGTGCTGAGAATCAAAACCTCTCCCCAAGCTGTACCTTTTAATTGCTATGCATTAATAACACCATACAATCCATGTAGCACAATATCCCACGTCTGGGTCCCTCCTCTCAACTCAGACCCTCCATCCCCTCCTCCTGAGAAAGTTTCACAACCCTTTGAACCAACCTTGAATAAAGGCATCACATAAGCAAAAACTCCACGTTGCGCCTTACCTGCAGCGTCCCTGATTACCTCAGCTGTTCTGCAGCATAGACAGTCTGGTCTGGAAGCTTTCCCATCTCTCCTGAGGGGGATCTTTAGCCCACTGTTATACCTAAGTCTCTGCTACAACTCACTGCATCTTCATCAAATGCCTTTAGGCTCGTGGCTCCTATCTCCTGCTGCTCACTGAGCTCAAGTAATGAAGAGCACTTGACTCTGTTCTCTCCCCACCTGTCAGAGCCTCCACTGCCTCCTGAGCTTAATGCACATCACCAATACACCTGGTGTTTGCAAAGGTGAGGAAACATGGGAGCCTCCTTTCTCACTGTCCTTGCGAAGTCCAACCTGCCAAGACCACTGGTTAGAAACAGGAAAGCTGCCCAGAGGCTTTTCATCTAAATGGATGTTTTTATTTTAATGAGCTATAGCTCATTTTCATGCACATTGCAGCACATTGGAAAACATGTCAATCACTTGATTTTTGAAGCCAAACAGAACTGTTCTAACAGTGCTGAAGTGCCTTTGCAAGAGATACCTCATCTGCCTGGAAAGGTGTGGAGCATCCCAGGAAAAAGAGAATTTAAACCAGCCCATTCCTTTCTCCACAGCCCTTTCTCTTTACTATCCAAACAAAGCTCTGCACTATGGTTTTCTTTCTAATTACACTTGTTTGTTGTACATGCTGTATGCTCAGGCAAGGACACTGAAACCAAGCCTCTTTTTTTCTCCTAGCATCAGGAAATGTAGGAGGTTTTGAGGGTTGGCTGGGCAGATGACCTTTTAAGGAAATAGGTCACAGCACTGAAAGACTCAAATAATTTATTCAAGCAAAACTTGCCAAACAAGTTAAAGAAGTATGAAAGCTCTTCTGGGGCTGGTATTGAATGCCTCACAATAATAGAAAAGTGTGTGATCAGAGCAGACTGCCAGGAAAGAGCTGTGTATACATTGTGCCACTATATATATGCTTGGAAGTAGAATAGATAAGTGTGCCCCAGTAGAGGGAGGATTCAATGAACGTATTTTTCCATTTTCTATTTTAGCCTACACTGGAGACAGAAAGGACCAGCTGTGCTGAAGCTTGACACAACCTCCATATGTGTAGCTATTAAAAAGAGCTTCATCTATATGACATAGCTCTCCTTTTGTCAGGGGTAGGTTCTACAAAAGCTCCAGCTTCTAGTTCAGCAGAAATTAGGACTGTTTAGGGACTGCCTTCAATTTTGGAGGCTCTCTCTACAGTGCCATCAATTAGCTTACAGTAGTTATTCCAGCCTGTATGTGAGCCAGGCTGGAAATAAAATACACAAATGAGATGACACAGATACTCTCCTTGAAAGCAAAGGAATGGATATAATGAGATGGTTACTGCAGCTTTGTGCTTTTGGAAAGCTTGCCATCTAAGAGAAATATCCAGTGGAAAAAACCACAATAGGACTTCATTGTGCTCCACCTGTGCCACTAAAAGGGAACAGGCCAGAAACCTGGCTTTGGCTTTGCAAGGGCAGAGAGATGAGTGACAGATGGGGAAGAGGCTACTTAGCCACATCCAGCTCAGGAAGAAGCCATATACTGACTGTGTAGTTTGCACTCAGTTTAGTGATGTCAGGATATATCCCCAAAGCACAGGAATGTATGTTAGGAAATGCAAGGCAGGTGCCAGTATCACTCATGGCAACATCCAAAAAGTGAGGAGCAAACAACAGTGAAAAACCAACCACTTCACTCTTCAGCCATCCTTCATCATCAACTGAGCCAAGCTGGAAAGGTGAGTGAATTTGGGAGAAGAGAGAGTGCTGTCTGCTCCCAGAATAATAAGGCCCAAGATGACAATGCAGAGGATAGTGTTTTCCAGAGAGCTTCAGCTACAGTGCCTGCACTCTTCTCTAAAATAAGATGAGTGCACGAATGAGGTAGTCTGTCAGTGCATAAGCAGGAAAGTTAGGGTGAATACCAGGAAGACTTTCCCAGCAGGGAAATATGCAAGCATACAGAACCATGTCAGTGAAGGCAAAGAGCTAAACCTGTAATAAAGGATATTTCACATAATGGACCAGAATTATAACATATTTTGCATTTGACTTATGTAGTTTCTACAACTCATTACAGGGGGCTTACTTAAACGCTCAACAGATCTTCGCTTTCTTAGCCAGCATTTCTCCTTTAAATAGCTGAAGAAGTCACACCGGGTGGAGGGAGATCTTTGGATACGACCTAAGCAAGTGCTAGCCCTATTTATTCCCCAGTTTTTCTCTCCTGCAGCCAGAAAATAAAGGAAAGCCTGTCCACCAGCCTCTGCCTACAGACCAGGCACTCAAAGTGTCCAAAACCTAAGGGGAGCCCAGAAGTTTGAGTAGGGTGAGTAACCCAATGCATGGAGACAGTATCTCCCCAGAGGCTTTTCCCTACCTTAAGACTTACTAAACCTAAGTAATTTCTCTCATTAACTGGCAGTTCAGCAGCTGTCCTTGAAAAAGTAAGAGACACAAGAAGGGAAGAAACATGAGGAACTCCAAACCCCAGAAGGAGCAGCTTCATGGATGGCCTCACCTCTGCTGGTTCCCAGGCAGACTTGGTCTCTCCTCCTTCTTGTGGCCAGGGTGACACATCCAGCAGTTCCTGGCTCAGCCCAGATGTGGGGGCTTTGCAGAAACCAGCAGACATTCCTGCACACCAGCCATTCTCCACCAGGCACCGAGGGAAAGGTGGGTGCCCAGTGGTTGTGCTCCAGCTGCCAGGGTGTTTTTCACCAGCCTGTGAGAAAAATGTCCTTAACTGCTCAGCTCACTTATGTCTTTCTGATGTTATGTAAGTGGATTGAGAGAAAAAACACTGCCATGAGCAGGTTTCTAATTAGGAAAAGAAATAAAAAGAATTATGGAATTAAGGCAAAACCTCAGCATGAATGACCCAAATCCCTTCCTTGTGCTGCAGTCCACAGCAGGCTATTAGAAATTTTTTTTAAAAAAGAAAGTTAATTCATCACTACGATGGCACAGCAAAGGCAAATTCTTTTGTAGGCTGGCACCCGCTCTCCCAAGCAGCTGATCCCAACTTAATTTGTCTATTGTAAGTGCAAAGGATGCTTTAGAAAGAGCTGTGCTTTGTGACACAAGCAGTCCTACAAACATTGCTGAAATATGAGTGACAATGGGGCACAGCACAGAGTCTTAGAATCATCAAGGTTGGAAGACACCTTTAAGATCATCAAGTCCAACCATCCACCCAGTACTAACTCCTAAACCACCACCCAGTACCACATCCAAACTGCTGAGCACCTCCAGGGATGGTGGCTCCATCACCTCCCTGGCCAACCTATTCCAGTGCCTGACCACCCTAACAATGCAAAGTGTTCTTCTAATATCTGAATCTTCTGTGCCTCAGCTTAAAGCCATTTTGCCTGGTCCTCTCACTGCAGGCATGGCAGAAGAGAGCAGTGCCCACCTCACTACAGCCTCCTTTCAGGGAATTGTAGAGAAGGATGAGGTGCCTCCTGAAACTTCTCTAGACAAGACAACCCAAGCTCCCTCAGCGGCTGCTCCTAAGACATAAGACGTGCTCTCTAGACCTTTCACGAGCCTTCTTGCCTTTCTCTGGACATGCCCCAGCACCTCAATGGACATTTTAAAGTCAGGGGCCCAGAACTGAACACAGTGCTTATGGTGCAGCCTCACCAGCACTGAGTTCAGGGGAGTGACCACTTCCCTAGTCCTGCTAACCATCCATCCAATCACCATTTCCTAATTTGCACTGGTAACTTTCTGGTGGTTGTCTGTGGACTGTCATTGCTACTGAGAGTTGCCTACAATGAGTCACCTACTCTCACACTGGATACAGGTGCCTCATCAACAGTGGCTTGCTTTGTGAGAATTTCAACCATCCACAGGTCTCTATGACCTGACCTTAACAGGAGATAAGAGCACCCTACACTTCTCACCAATGAGGTCGTATTTCTTTAAATACTCAGTTGCAGATGTCTCTCAGCTGCAGATTTAAGTGGCTACATTTTAAAACATTGGCTAGCCAAACAAGTAATTTTACGGTTCTCATTGGAGCAAGTAATTTGAAATTTGCTGAGGAAATCTTTTCCCTCACAATACTGCCTATTGTGAGTGGAAACACCTGCCACAGAATGATTTTGATGACATTTGAATCCCTAAGGGCAGGTGAAGTGAAGCAGATACCCCGGGATGTAGTGGGGCTTTTTAGAAAGCTCATATCTTCAGTAAATCAGCTGATGTTTAAACAGGAAGCCAGAATTATTCTCTGGTTTTGAAGGCACCATCTCCCTGAAACTGCCATGTTGCATGACAAAGTCTGCATCAGCCAAAAAATGTGCACTGGTCATCATTGGTTTGATAGGATGGTAGGTTATTTTCTGCACTAGTCTTTTTTCTGCTGGATCAGTCCCCTGAGGGTGAGGGATCTTTAGGCTTTTTCCTTACTGCAGCAAGGCTACAAGGATGAAGTACAAAAGGGAGACCTCAGCTTTCCTGCCTATTAAGAGACCTTGACAAATGCAGCACAGAGCCGAATGAACCAAGCTGCCACAGGGAAGCACCCCACTCTGGCAGCTTGGGGACTAATGTTTAGCAGACACTGGCCTGCAGAAACCTGAACCATATGACAAGGAATGCAGCAAAGCTCACTATTGAAATACCTTCTGCAATTGCCCAAAGGACTGGGCAAGTAGTTGAAGCACCCTGACAACTACAAGGTACAAATAGAGAAACACAACTATCTTTGGGAATAGACTCCAGCTTAGGATGAGCAGAGAGAGCATCACTGGTAGCAGAGGTACCATGCAACTGCATTATCTCAGTTTGCTCTGCTCCTGTCCTCTCATCATAGTGAAGTGTGTGCCAAGGTGCCTCATGCCTTCTAGAAGATAGGTACATGGATATACCATATCTGTAACAGCACTAGGTCAAAATACTTACATAATCTGTTACCATAGGCTCTTTTGTACTAGGAGACAAAACTTCCCCTTTTGGGGGTTGGAAAATAGTGTGATGCTGATGCTGTCAGCCTTGTGTGTGGCATGCAGGCATGCTGGTGGGTGGCAGTGACCATCTGCTACAGCACTGACACTGCAGGGTTAAAAAGGCAGTGACACTGCGCTTCCCACCTGGGCTCAGGGGCAGCTGTTCTGGGTGAGAAATGTGTTGTTGTGTGGCAGGGGGCTGTTGAGAGGCTGAGTGAATTTGTGTGAAAGGGAGGAGCAGCAGCTGCTGCAGAAGAGCCTGTGCTCGTGAGCAGCTGTGCAAAGGCAACTGCACTTACACAGAAGGAAGCAGACAGGTCTCTTCTCTGGCATGGACAGCACCTGGGAGCTTCCACCACCACCCTGAGCTTTGCAAGGTGCCAGATCTCAGGCCTGAATCCAGAAAGCCTGCTCTGACTTACAGTCATAAATTCAGGCACAATATTCACCCTTGGAAGTCCTTTCTTTTCCCATGTCAGCCTACAAACAGAGACCCAGAATAATTAAGACAGTGCTTATTTTATTGTACTCAGCATGGAAATCAGATGTAAAACAGGAAAACATTAAATTCCTAAGGGACTCAATCAAGTGGGTAACATTGCTTTAGTATCACTTTAAGACTTTTTACATGCAAACTTCTGCTGGTATGTCTCAAATGAATGCCATGGTACACCTGGTAGCCTAAGACTAGCTTTAGTTTGTACAGTACATCACATTCAATCAGTGTAACTATAAAATTAATAAAACCACAATAACAGTTCTTGTTAGAAGCCTCCAAGTTGGTTTTCTTCTGATGCTGGCTGACTCATGGCCATAGTTTTTGAAATTAAAAGTTCAGATACACTCCCTACCTTTAATTCTGGGCAGAAACTCCCAATACTCTTCAGTGTCACTGAGACCTTTACTTCACAACTCAGACTCAGTGATCTTATGTGCCACAAACACACAAATGGTTCTCTTTCATTTTATGGAAATTCCTCAGGGCAGTGTCTAAACTTGCTTCTGATGTACTTGAAACTATTGATTGTGAACTGGGCTAAGGGAAGTGTCAGGAGTACCCTCCAGCAAAAGGGTCACCTCTCATAGCAAAGCTGCTGAGAAGTAGCTGAGACTAGTATTCTGCAGCAGACAAGTGCTGGAGACTTTGCAGGCAGATTTGTCACTTATTTCTACTCCAGACTGTCAGTCTTAGAAGAAAGCTAACATAAACTTAAGGTCTGATATTTCACATGGGGATTAGTTGACGTGATTCTGTTCCTAAGGAGATCAGATGCTTCCTATATAACCCACAGTCTGCTTTTTAGAGACCAGAGAAAGATCTGAACTTGCCTCAACATTGTGGAAAATGCTAAGCCTCCAGCATTTAATCAGAAGGGCAAAGGGAAAAAAATCATATTAGAGCATGATGCATGAGACCTGCACACATGTACTGGCCTTTTAAACAGGGACACACACACATAAGCTTACCTAAATCAGAAGTTTTCCTAGTGGAAAAAAATATTTCCTCTCTATGTGATTTGGCTCAGTAATAACATCACTTTTCTTTAAAGAAGCCTGAATGATAAAAAGTAGGTTTCACTTTGCAAAATCTTCTTTGCTAGGATTTGATGCAAAATCCACACTATAAACTCTAGGAAGGAAGAGCTACTCAGAAAACCACAAAGCAGAAAAAACCAATAAATATCTGAGTTTAAAAAAAAAAAATCAGCTTGGCTCAATTCAGCTGTAATACTTCAGTCTTCCTTTTAAACATCTACAGTGACTCAAGTGGGATAATTCTGGCCCTTAAGAGAATACTGAAGCCAGTTCAAGTTACAGGTCCTGACCTTCAGGTCACACCACAGCATCCAATGGCACCAGAGATATTTCGTAGTGTGCAGTATTTGGGTAAAGATCTACTTGCATGTCTTTGGGACAACTGAAAATACTGACCACTCATACAGGCATCACAGAGAAACCAAAAAAATAAACTAGCAGAGATTGTTTACTGAAACAGGGAGTTAGCAAAAAGGAGAGAAGAGTTCTCCTCAGACCACAGGCCTTAACTTTCTAAGCCCACAGAGTCTGACAATCAGTTGTCTGTCATTCAGAGCAGCCATTCCCACAAGCTGTGTGCAAAGTGACTCTGTCATGGTAGCATTTTGTGTTAATTTTTAAAAGGTGTAGAAGGATAGACACAGAACAAGATAATGGAGGTAATAAGTTAATAAAATTTGTACTTTCATACAAACCTTGCATATACTGAGCTAACTAATGAAACACTGGTATGGTACATTCCATGAAGTTCCCAAACTGAAAACCAGTGGCAGCCAATTTGAATTCCTCATCAACGCTGATTTTCCTTTGGATTTCCACTTCTAACTTTAACACTTAAACATTAATGAAACTCAAGAGAAAAACTAGTGCTATCTTTAGAGCATATATTCAATTTTTTAATCACTTCAATATACTTCTTCAAAGGGTGAATTTTACAAGCTCTTATGTTTTAGTGGCAGTAATAAACAGTTTAACTTCTTAGAGGTTTTGTTGAATCCTATTTGGATATATCTATAAATACTAGCAAAATATACAGCCTTTGGAAATATTCACTTTCCTAGAAGACATAGGACGCCAACAAATAAAAAATATATATAAGCTCAGAAAACAAGGGGGCAAAATAGACATAGGAATGGAAATTCATTGTGAAGCACCTACACCAACTTTATTTTACTTCTGTTTTCATCCCTCCCCTGCCCATGCTTCTCAGCAATTTCTTCTTCTGTATTCAAAATAAGGTTTTCTTCTCCTGAAACGGAGAACACAGATATTCCCCTTCTTCTCCCTTCAGCTCTTTCCCCACTCTTTTTTTCCAAACCAAGTCAGCAGGAATGAGGCAGAACTTCAGCACTTGTGCCCAAACAACACAAAGCTGGCAGATCCCAACCAAGTGCACACAGATGGGTATCACAGCCTCACATGAAATCCAGGGCTATATTGCAAATTGCCTGCAACGAGATAGATGCTCCTCCAACTCAGGTATTATATTGGCAACACTGAAATGTGCTTATTCTATTTGCTAGTGGAAAGCCACCTAAGTGAAACTAGAAATCTTCCATTCTCATTCACTGCTTTTATTAATGGTTCTTGCTAAATTGGCCTTCCTAGAAGATACGACAGATAGGGAAGGGTTTCCTGACAATGAACTTGTTTCCCAAAATCTCTCATTTTGCAAAAAACTGAATTTAAGAATTACTTTAACTGGCTAGGCTGCAACACAGGTTTTGGGGGTTTTTTTTCATATAAATTTGCTCTTGGGAATGACAAAGTATTTTCTGTTCTGAACCCTCTTTTTGTTAGCCCAAATGGATCTCCTTGGTTGTTACCCATCCAACTAATGCAATGTGATTCTGAGTCATTGGGCAGAGAAGAAGAATGGGGTGGTGGCACATGGATCTTCTTCCTCTACTCTCTAGCATATCACTATTCCAAGCACATTTTCATTTTTGAGACTGACATGACACCAAGAACAGCCTTTCTTGGCAGCTACAAACCCACTCAAATGCATATTTGCTAATTCCTACCCCCAACATGGTTGTTTTGCTGTTGGTGAAAGATGTGTCACCAATGAGGATACACATTGTCACCTAGACATTGTATGCAGGAGAAAGCACTAATCACCAGTGTTAAACTAGCAGGTTGCCTACAGTCTTCCCTAGCAAGGCACAGTCAGAACCTAAAATATTTTCCATGAGATGTGCTGGTGATTATCAACTCATTTTTATGTGTTGGCTTTTGGCACTTTATTGCTTAGCTTCCAATGTCTGCAGGACTTCTGTAGCCACCAGACAGTGCCATGGACAATTTGCATCTTTGCACTCATATTTGCTCAGAACACAGGCTGAGCACTACATGTTGTTTCAGTTATGCCCATGCAGTTGTTCAGGTGCATCCACTCAGTAGCTTTTCCATCAGCACTTTGTAGTACAAATGCACTGGTGAGATTTTCCTAGAAGAAAGGTCATTTGGTGTGGGGGAGAGAGGGTGGACCAGCTACTGAAGACTTACAGCTGAAAAAAGCTGCAAGGAACCAGGGGAGATCTCTCATTCCTTGCAAAGAAGCAGTAAGTCCAGTGCTGCCCCCAGCATCCTGCTCATTCATTGCCAAGCCTAGTTTGATCTCCATAAAGCAACTCATACCCATATCCTAGAAATAGTCTGCAGAGCTGAAGCTAAAGCATAAAATTCATAGAAATCACTGAATGAGTGATAGCTCATAGTTTATTCACCTCTGGAAGAAATAAATAGGACAATCCATTTGTATATTCAGACTGAGCATATTTGTAAAGGGACAGTTCAGAGTAAGCTGGCTCACAGCTACAGCAAGGGGAACGCAGAGGGGGACACGAGCTGAGCCAAGGGACACGGCTTCACACGAAGACAGACTGGGCAACAGCTAGCAAGGGAAGGGGCAGAAGGGAGGCAAAAGGAGCAGCATAGAGCCTTGGACCTCGACAGGACAGAGCAAAAACTGCAGACAACTCAGGGCTGACACGGACACAATGTGGGAAGAGACAATGAACTTGTCAACTAACCTGACCTAATGATACTGTCAATATTAATCCCACACAAAATTTCACATGAAACTCACATCTCAGACACTGCTAGGAAGGGGGTGGAAACAGCAGTACTTACAGAAAAAAGGTTGGAGACTTTCCTCCTGGTAGGCAGAGGTGGGAAGCTCTCTAATGTGGTGTTTCAGAATTAAAAACTCAGCACCACAAGTAGAAGAGGACTTGAAATATACAGAAATTGAACAAGAATGAGACATAAAGCTCCCTGGTATATATCTGAGGAAAACTAGGAGTCAATTCAGCACTATGCTTAGGGGCAAAACTTTTCATTGCACTGGGTTAAAATATTGTATCTTACAGTATTTTACTTTTCTGCTGGGGAAAAACTGCCCCCAAACAGCTACTACGAAGGCTTGGCAGTTGATATACTCAAGAAGTTTGGCCTCCTAAATAACTGGGGACCACTTCAGGTTCACTTCACAGAAAAAAAAGAAAAAATATACTAATATTCATTTACATGGTGTAAACCTGTAAGATTTAGAGTAAGCTGTAAGAGTAAGATCTACAGAGTAAGTCAGGTGCGTGGTAGTAGAGACAGAAATAAATTATCATCATGATTCATGAAAAATCTTTAATGGACTAAAAGTATCTCCTATTTAATTCTAATACTCTGCAGGATTACAATATCCAAATCATCAGTGCTTTGCAGGATTGATAACTAAATTTTCTACAAACTGCAAGAGTTCCCCAGCCTCCCATAATGAACTCTAGTGGACAAAATACAAAGCTACTGGGACACATTTCCCAAGTTGAAAAATATTATTGAGAAATGAGATTAACATATATTTGAGACATTATTGTATATCATACTTCTGGAGAAACAGTCACTAAGCTACCTTTTATTAGCAGTTTCTACAACTAAGTTCAAAAATACAGCAACGATTGTCTCAAGATTTCAGTACTGCTGCAAATTTTTCAAGTTAACAGTATAATGGTTCATAATACAGAGTGTTAGGTAAAACAAAATAACACACAGGCTAAATAAATGGTATTTGGTTTATGAAAGGCAGCAAGAAAAGCACCAAAATACTGAAAAAAACCATAGAGTTGCCTAAGGACTTAAAAGGGAAAAAAAAAAATCAGTGTAACACACTAGACATAGAGGCTCATGGACCCCAATGCACAGGAAAGCCTGCTGCTATGCAAAAACATTACTGTGCATATCTGGAGAGAGAAGAAAGATCCACATCACTTTAAAGAGTGATTTAGAAGAGAGGTGCTCAGTGCCATGGGAGTCTGGGAGCAGGGACTGCCCACCCTGCCTGAGGAGGCAGAATGGCTCCCTGATTTTTAAAGACTTGGCAGGAGTACCAGAGTAAGGGTGGGCACCATCCTGCTGGATGCAGGTCCATCTACCAATGTGCTCTCCTGTGCCTTGACAGCTTATACCTTAAGAGTGGCCACTGCAGGGGACAAAAAGCATCTCTCTCACCTCCCCTTCTGGCCATCAACATCCCACTGATTTAGCTTCTCCCAAAGAGAGAATCCTTCAGTCTTGATCCTCATTCTTTGCCTGGTTCTGTATTTCAACAGGAGGGGAAGACTGGGCTCACCTGAGAACAGCGGCTCACAGTATCAACAGAAGTGAGGCTGCTCAGTGATCAACGTCCACAGCCTGTTCATGGACTTGCCTCAGCATGGGTAACTTACAAACCAGGAAAGTTGTCTTGTGTTAGGTCTTTACAGCTGTTGAACCTCAATTCCACCTCCCTCAGCTTCCCCCAGTCCACCCCATTGAGTAAGACCTCATAATGCACATAAATAAATTCCCATAATTCTGACAATCCCTCTGCTTCCTGCTTTATCAGAAGGTGCTGCTCTCCCTGCAGCAAGGTGGTGATTGAAATTTGTGCTTTTGCTAAGTGCCTAGTTTTTCATCTGACAGCAGTCAAGGTTGGGGCATAACGTGGAAATACACCAGCTGTGACAATAATAATGGCAGGATGGAGCATGTGGCTAGTCAGAAAACAAAGGGGGATCATTTTCCACTGTTGCATCACACCCCCAATTACACAACCAAACAGTAGGACTCGAGGGGAGGGATTCTCTCCACCACTGCAGGTATTTAGGCACCCCTGCAAACCATGTCAGTCTAACACAGAAGAGGGAGCAGGTCGGACGCAGCAATTAGGACGCCTAAAATTCTGCAGCATGGACTGGAAAACGTTGTGCTGCCTCCCTTTCAGTTTTTTATTTGAGGATGTATCTGAGGAAATGGATTTTCGGGTCTGACTGTTTTGGGCCCGGATCAGTTTCTCGTGTTCCCGTATTTGTCTCTGTAAGTGGTTCTGGATGGCAATTCCCAGGGATTCTGGATCGAGGGAAGCACCATAAACCTCCCACGTCATTCCTTGCTCATCCCAAACAACATCCCTGACGTGCTTGGACTGCTTCACCTGTACTTTCGCCTCCATGGCTGGGGTGGAGTGCTTTTTGTTCTCCCCCAGGTTTGGCACAGCCTGAGAGGAAGCAGGAATCACTGCAGTGTGGAGGTCGTGTCTGGACTCCCTGGCCCGGAGGCCCTGTTGCTGGGGAGCTGCTGATGCTGCCATGGGAGGGGCAAGACTTGCAGAACTCACACTCAACTCGGGCGTCAGTCCTGCCTGCAGGTTCTGGCCACCAGCCATCTGAGACTGGCCACTGTCTCCGTGGCCTCTGTTCTCCCTCTCACCTGCATCCTGTGAGCACACCTTTGCACAGAGAGAGGCAGGCTGGCTGCTAACATTCAGCCCTCCTTTATAATCAAGCACCACCAAGTTTTCTTCCTTTGGTTTTACCACAGACTGATTAGGACTGGCCTGCCCTTGACTTGCACCCTTACTTTGCAGAGGCTCTTGGTCAGAGCTGCCCAGGACCTCTTTCTGCTTGACTTCACTGTCCTGGCCAGAGAGTAAAGGTGACTGGCTGCTTCCTGCATGAGGGATGAGATCTTCCATGTTGTTCTGGGTTCCTGGGACAGCATCAGTGGAAGTGGTGCTTGGCTCAGCAGCACCAGTCCCAGACTGTGATGGAGTTTGATTACTGGAGTCAACTCCAAGCTGCTCAACTGGGATGGGTTTTGGTGAGACTGGAGCTGGAGCATCCTTTGGCAGGTGAGCAGCGTCCTTAACATCACAGGCTGCACTGGTCATTTCCGCATTACCCACAGATGTTCCTTGGGAGGGAACAGCCACAGGGGAGCAGGGCAGAACAGATTTCACATTATCTGCTGATACTGGAGATGCCACGTCAGATGGGACGCTGGGCAGTTTGACAGGCTGGGTTTGGGATGAAGCAGTCACAGCCACAACAGTCGATTTTGACGTGATACCAGGAGAACATGGAAACTTCTGCTGTGAGGATAAACTGTCAGTAAGTGCAGCCTGGCTCAGCCCCATACCTGCTTGGTAAATTATGTGCAGTTCTTCCTTCTCCTCTGGAGGAGGATTCCCTTTTAAGAAGGCAGCAAAGATGCTGGGACTGGTGGAAGCTGATTTACTCTCCACAGTAGCTACAGCCTGAACCTCAGCATCCCGCCATGTCCTGCTTACAGCTTCCTGAGTAGAAGGGCTGCTCTCTGGCTGGGCTGTCATTGTACCTGTTTCTCTGAATTTGGAGAGCTGGGTGGGGTTTGGACTCCCAGGTGTGGGGTCCAGGTTGTGTACAGGATGTGGGCTCTCGTGATCAGATTGGGCCGGTGCCTCGCTGCTCTGCACCACTTCAGTTTTACCTGGGGGATCCAACTGCGCCGTGTCTGCAGTCCCACTTTTCGCCTCCAGACTGGTCTGCAGGTCTCTCCCCAGGTCAGCTTCGGTCTGCCTTGCTGGCAGGGCTGACTGACACACAGCAGAACCATTTTTTTCTGCTGCCCTGTCTTTTTCCCCTCTTTGCAGATGGTTTGCCTGAGGAGTATGACAGAATTGATTAACCCCAACAGAATCACCCGGGGAAGAATAATTTAACACTTCAAGCGCTGGCTGATCATCAGTTCCCTGAGGTTTCAAGGCAGAGTCATCTATCTGCGTCAGGGAGCTCGTTTTGGCCTGGCTGCCTTGCACAAACTGCCGGGAACTCTGAGGGGCTGGCATCATCTCTGGCCCTTGCCCCACCAAGAGGGCTCCCGCTGCAGCAAGGGCTGGCTCTGCCGGTGCCTGGATGCCCGCTGGCTGGGAACAACCAGCGGGTTTTACATCTGCAGGATGCCCCTCTGCAGTTGTGCTGGCCAGCCTGGGAGAAAAGGCTTCCTGCTGGCTGTCATCGTCCGTGTGGTGCTGCTCACACCTCTGTGTGCTGGCAGCGCCTGTGCAGTTCAGGTCGAACAAGCAAACGCCAGCTGAGCTGGACGGTGCGCACGGGAAGCCATTGCTGGCCTTGGGGCTGGGTTGGGGCTGGTGCTTGGCAGGCTGCAGGTCTCCGAGGTGCTCCTCCTCTGCAGAAGCCGAGACCAGGGAAAGTTTGGCAGATCTCAGAGGATCTGGTACAGTCCCCATGGACTGTCTTCGAGATGTTGTTTGTCCTCAGCTTCTCCTTGGAGTTTTCTCACTGGGCAGGCTGTCGACGACAGGTTTCCTGTGAAGCTAATCTGTTAATGAAACAAACACAGTGTTAGCAGCAGTCAGATTTAAGAAAGAGTACTCAGAACTAATTGATTTTACAATGTGAAGAGAAATACTTGCAGGCAGGGGGGAAAGTGAAGCACCCAATTCTGCCTGAAAGTCACAAAAAAGACACAGATTTCAAGGATCTCCTGATTTGGATGAAGAAAACAATACTAGGGAACAGCTCCTGTGTTGTTGCTACATTAATGAAAACATTGACATGCCAAGTGGGAGAGGCGAAAAAAGAGAAATATGAAATGAAAGAAGAGGTAGAGACTTTACGTGGACGTTTGAGTCACGAAATAAAATCCCTGTGATAATATTCTCTAGCAAGCCACCTGTGGAAGGAAATGCCTATGCAAAGAACAGATCCCTAGGTTTGAGTAGATTGCACATCTTCAGTGAGCACCAGTTCCCCCTTCTCAAGGACAGCCTTTCTAGTTCCACTACCAACACAGACATGGTCACAGGGGGCAACAGGTCAATTCAGACTAATGTGGATGAACCCAAACCTCACTGGTAAAAGGAATATGGAGGCATCACAACCTGCTGGGTGATGCAGATAGAAACTAAGAGGAGGTACTGCACACTAGAGCTGTGCACATACTGCTGTCATGTTTAGATCCTTTGAAGTAATTACAAGGAAGCCAGCTTGATTAATAAATGGGGGTACAGATGACCTAGAAATCAACTTACAATAGGTGGTATGAAATTGAAAGGGGAACATTGCAGCAGCGCAGAACAGGAGGTGTTCATGCCATACCCAGAGAAATTTGAGGGAGAGATTTTAAGCAGGTAGAACATAGTTATCCAGGTTGAAATCATACCAGGATTGCAGAGAACCATCCCTTCAATCAGGAGGTGATCTCCAAAGGCGCTTGTTGGCTTTCCAAAGGGCTTAGCACTGCCCAGCGTGGACACTGCTAGAGATCAAGGCTGAGATCCATGTCAGCAGAGTGGTGGCAGCCAGTGATAAAATTCCACCCCACTCTTCTTTTAAACTGCAGGCTATCTGTGCTTGTTTAAAAAGCTTTCACTGGCTTATGCTTCCAGCAAAACACTCGCAGGTATGAGACCTGGGAGACACCCAAGATTTGTTAACCTGATGGTGAGAACATTGCTGCACCTGTTTGTGTGCCCCTGTCTCTGCAGGCAGACAGTAGGATGTCCCTTGCTACATTACTAGGGAGATGCTGCTGAAAGCAGTGGAGCAATCACTCAGCTGTTCCAGACCCTCCCTACCCACTAGCAAAATCAACAAAAGCTCTCCCCAGAAAAAACTACTCTCCTTTTCTCAGCCTGGATGGCAGTGGTATAACTTCCTCAGTTTCTGTAAAATCAGTCCCATATTTCAGCACCTTAGGATACTTTAAAAAAGCAACATGAGAAAAATACCCAATGACGGAAAAATTTTAAAAATACAGCCAGTCTATTTTTTTCTAAGAAAAGGAAAGTGCTGCAACTTATTACTTATTCATTAAGCTTTCTGTCTTCTAGGTATTAAAAATTTATTACTTTTATACTGCCTCTTTGGGCTCTGTCCAACCACAGAGATATAGTCTGCTGGTTTAAGCCATCCCTGACAAACTGTAATTCCGTCCCTGAAGGATTCCAAGCTCCTTAGCTGCACTCTGTGACAGCAGCCCAGCATCACCCCACAATGGCTTTCCAGGAGGGCTGGAAAGGATCACCAAGCTTTCTGAGAAGTACTGAGAGTATGTAAACCAGGCTGCAAATCAATGGAAGTTTGTGGCTGCCCACAACATGTCTTGCCTTCATTTTGTTCTCACTTCAAGGACAGGGACAGCCGTCCTGAAGGAAAGACAGATGTTCCATGTTCACCCTGTTGTGCTTTAAGCATCTAAGGGCCGCAAGGAGAGGAGCAGATGGCTTTGGGTATCCATTGGATTAAATTCTGTTACTCTCTTCTTTCCTTTTCCAAATACTGATGCAAACCAAACCAGTATATGCAATGGGCAGGTCAGACATACTTTTTCCTTATTTTTCGGATCCAGAGTTTATTTAAGAAAAATTAAGCAAATAATGGAACAAAATAATTCCCCATTTTTAGGATGAGATGTACTACTCAGCAAACAGTGTCAGAAGAAATAAAGATTTCAGAGAAAATCTGTTTGGCTCTTCACTATACAAAACCTGGGCAAGGCAATCTGCATACTGGAGCATTATCTTTTAACTCATACTCACTCAACGAGGCAGTGATTCCTAATTTTTCAATTAAGTGAATTAGCTCTCGTGTGAATTCTGCATGAATTCTCCCTATCTGTTTAGTGGCTCTTCACCAGAATCACCTGAAAAACACAGTTGACTGTCTGCCTCATAGGGCAATTAAAAGAGATTTTGCTAACAGTCCTTGACATGCAACATCAACAGAAGAAATTCTGCCCCAGAAGACCCACCTGGACCTATTCTCAGATGTGGGACAACTGAGCATAGTCCAGACATTTTGCTTGACCCTTGAATATGGGCTGGGGGACAGATCATTCTTCTGCCTGGAATGACTCTGCAAATGAGTCAGTTTATGAGAGTAAGGTTTCTATGAAGACTTTGTTGTCAAAGTCATGGGGGCTATTTTCTAGACTGTCATTAAACCATCCTGATGACAGGAGCTACAGGCACTGAAGTAGCCTAAATAAGCATGGTAACTTAAGAAAATATTCTAACTTAAAAATTAATAAAAAACCAGAAAAAAGTAAAGTCTTATGGAAGAGAGCAGCAAGGAAGCCCTACAGATTACAGAATGGGAAAGGCATTTTTATTATTGGAATCTCATTTATTATTATTGTCTCATTTTTATTATTTGAGTCCTAGTATACAGGAATGAAGAACAATGTTGGGACCGGTGGGCAACACTACTCAACTGCCAAGACAGTGAGGATTCAAACAAACAAACAAACAACATTGCCTGCAAGCAATACTTGGGGAAAACAGAAATACAAAACTCAGTAGAAGGCCAAAAAACACATCAAAACAAATCAAGATCGCTGATGAATTTTTCAAGTCTTGTATGCCAGACCTGGAGCAATCATCCAAAGTTTTCTTTTGACAGGGGGTGAAATTAGTATCTCTACAAAGGTCAAAATCAATTTTTAGTAATAAGAACAGATTTGCTACACCAACAGAGTTCTCCTTATCCTTATTCTTGCAGATCAAATTAGCCTGCCTGACTGTGTCAATCTCATCTCAACAAAGAATTATTCTGGACCTTTAGCAACAATGGGTTTCTAACTTTGGCAAAGTCTATGTTTGGCTTAAATGGTCTGGGAGGGTCCCTGTGTGGCCAGCAGACCTTCATGGACTCTTGTAACTGAGTAGGTCTTTTTCATGTGCTGTTCAAAAACCCCCCAAAAAACCCAAATCCCAAGAAGTTTCCAGGCAACTCAGTGCTGACAATGTAAAGAAACTCCTATTTCAGTGATACCCAACCCCCAATAAAACAACACTGCAATTTTTACTCTTGCTGCTTATGAGAAAGTCAACGAAACCAGAAAGTCTGCATGTTTCATAATACAAACCAATAAATTTTCAGGAAATTCCTACGTAAGATTCTGCCTTCCATTCCTTCTGGAAGAAATCTGAAAATCTGCAAAAGCACAAATAAGACTTCCAGCATTTCCACCTACCCTCAACCATAAAAACAACTAAAAAGCAACTCCCAAACAAATCAAGCAACCCTTTCTCAATTCCGGATTCTCGTCACCTTTCCATTCCTTGAGTCCTGCACTCTTTGAGCTCTCTCTCTTCAACCTTGTCTCTGCAAATGAAGAGATGAACACTTGCTCTTAATAGTTCTAATCTTACAAGATCTCTCAGATCATCACAAAAATCATTATACAGCCACATTGGTTAAGAGCAGAGATAAACATCTGCTGAAGTGGGAATTCAGTCTCTGTTCTCATTTTCTGATCTGAGTAAAAAGACAATGGCTCACCTCAACTCATATTAGACCACTAAATATACAGAAAATAAAAGGCATTTCTTAAAATTTTAAATATACAAATGCGATTGTGTCCTTCTAATTCTGCAGCCAGTGGGTTTTTTACCCCCTTTTCAATGTCAAAGGGTGTTTGTTATTCTGCTTTTTGTGAAAAATTTGCTTTACGGGTTATTTTCCCCTAATTATCTGTGGGATCAAAAAGACTGGAATTACAAATGAAAGACAGCACAAAACAAGGACACATTCATTAAAATACAGAAGAGATTGCCTGAAGAGGTAAGATACAAGATGCAGAGCTTCCATCTTCCAGTGTGTTTTGGGATGCTGACAGGAGCCAAATTATTCACTGTGATGACAGGGAGGGAAGAGGTGGTGGGGATGCCAACAGATACCTTGCATATCTGTGATTCCCACCAGAGATGGGGCTGGAATTTCAAGCAGAGGGTGCCCCAAGTCCGAGTTCTTCTTCTACACTTCAGGAATGCACATGTTATTGCAGGTCAGACCTGCAGACAAAACAGGAACCTGTGCCAGAGACGGGCAGAGAGCTGGACAGCAGAAGCAACAGGTTCAGCATCATCTTCTATGCAGACCTGAAGCAAAGTGGGTGATTGTACACACACCACAACACTAAATCAGCTGGAACCACCAACTGAGCCACATGATTTCTCTGAGGAGAAATCAGATCCAGCCAGGACTCCTCACCAGACCTCAGAGCTCTTCCTCCTGGATGCTGACATACAATGTCTATCAGGTCTGCTCAGAAAAGTGTCATGACGCAATGAAAAATGGAAACAGTGGATGTAAAAATGGGAAATAAGTCCAAACACAAAAACAGGGGCTAAGAGCTCATCTTTGCTTTGCAATGGTAGTAAACAGAGGAAAATCATGTGAAAATCAAGGGCAAGATGCACTGCCATTTTCAGCCAAAAGGAGATGGCTGCCAATCAGCCTGACACCTACTGAAGATTTATCTAGCAATATCTGTACATGCTGAAGAAATGCATTTTTCTGGCTGTTGCGTCCTCCCCTCTTGCATCTCTCTAACAGGTACAGAGGTTAACTCTGCAAAGTGCAGAGCATGGGAACTCCACTTTGGAAGGAGAAAGCTCAGCTTAACCTGATGCACAAAACCTACAGATGAGAAAATGTGTAAAGCCAGTCCAACAAATGGTACACTAGCCCCTGGGACTAGTAGAAAGCAAAGCAAATTGCTTTGCCCTTTCCTTCATTTCTTTCAGCTTCTAGAAAACCTTAAGTACATCCTGCCAAGAGCCCTGAGCAGGACGTTGCCCCAACATTTCAAAGCAGTCCAGGGACACATGGGAACCTCAGCAGTCGCTCAGGGACAGATGTGTGAGAATATCTGCAATTGGCTTTTAATAGGCAGGCACAGAGAATAAAAACCGTGTGGTGATCAAGCATGATTCAGCTCTACCGTCCTGCTGGCAGTTACCCTACAATTAGAAAGATGTCCATCTAAAAGGAAATACAGCTCTGCTCCGAGACAGGATGTTCCAGCCTGTGTCCCATCTGTTCCCTGTGGGCAGCACCCATCTTGCCCTGGCCAGGAGACAAGCAGCAACCCCCACATGCAGCTCTGGCACTTGCTGATGAGGCCCTGGTGGGAGCCCGTGCGCTGTTAGCAATGCCACAATGCAACTCAACCCCAAAAGCTGGGCTGCCCCTGATGAAGATGTCATTGTACTCTGGCCATGGCCAAAGGCAACAGGCTGCTGTGTGTTGTGGATGTGCTGCAAGAGCGTCTTGTTTATGTGGGAGTAAGAATCAAGTGGTTAGGGATTTATAGGTACAACATGGTTTATTGAAATTCTTCCACATTTCCAGAAATCAAATGGGTTTGCCTTGCACTCCAACACTTTAAAGCAAGAAAAACCAGTATTTATAAATGACAGGAAACACAGTATCAAGAAGGCTGCTAGAAGACAACATTTGGCAAGGAGATTGAAAATCCTGGTTTAATTAAAAACTGTGGTATCATCTGCTCCCATTGAAGTTTTGAGCCTTCAAAGTTCACTCCTTTCTCAGAAATTAAAAGCCTTTTCCAGAAGCAGCTCAGATACTCATGTAATCACAGCCTCTAGAATCTCTCCAGAGAGCCTCACACATCATCAGAGGAGGGTGGCATGGGCAGGAACCACAGGAGGGCTGAATGTCCATCATCTCCACACTCTTCTCTTGTATCATCCTGCCCTTGTACTTCCCCACTCGGCTCACCCTCCCAGGCATGCTCCCTGTTGCAGACAGGGGCCTTGGGCAGCAGCAGGGGCTGCAAAGGCAGGCTCTCTCCCTGCACACCTCCTCCCAGCCCCTGACAGAAAGGCTTTCTTTGGCAAGGCATGTAAGCGTGCAAAAGCCCCTGCTGAACACTGGGCTTGCTGCAGAGCACCACGAAGAGCCCATCAGTCTTTCTCCTCCAAGGTGAAAGGGAAGGATGAATTGCTTTATGAAAACAGCTAAATCAAACAACAACTACGGCAGCCAGCTGTAACAGTTGCATAAGCTACAGAGATATTCCTACCTCATATCCTGAGCCACCCTGGAGGGGAGGAAACATGTGGGTAAAACCCACAAGGATACACCTTTGTTTGTTTAATTGCATGTTATTATGTTTAGCCTCATTATTTATCAGCAGTTTTTTCTTATTTCAGTGTCTGACCCTGGAAGTAATTTTTAAGGAAAGGCAGCCTGACTTCTAGGGTAAGCCTTGTTTCAGGAGGAAGTCTGGGTGCACATTCCTGACACAAGCATGTGAGAGAAAATCAGCAACCTGCTGTACACATCAGGCAGGTGACTCCACTTCACATAGCTCACTGCCACTGCTTATTTTTCTTCAGCTTACTATTGCGCAAAAACAAGACGTGGTTTTGAGGAATGTGAACAGGAGGGTCATATGGACCTCTCAAACACCACTTTTGTATTTGGTGTTGAAAGGAACAGAATTTCTAACAACCAATGGGAATTTCACTCCTTACCTATCCTGCTATCTTTCTGATAAAAGCATGTTGAAATCTAATCCCTAATTAACACATATTATGCAGATGACAGCATTTGAATGTTGACAGCTGACAAACAAAAGCCCTTCACGAGCTTTTTGAGAGAGCAGTTTAGCAGTACTAACAATAAATACCTTCTTCCTACACAGCAATGCCAATGTGACTTCATCAAGCAGAGTGATCATCTTTAGGGATGAAAGCATAATACTGGCTTGTTGCCAGTGCAATTCTTGCAATTCTTTGTTACTCAGACAACTTGCAATAACCAGGATGATGTGGTTTACATGGACATCCATCCACTGGAAGCTGGACTAAGATCAAAATCACATTTCTGTGGTCAGGAAAACATAACCTGCTGCTGAGTAGGTGTGTCTTGGAAAGGGTGGCTCTAGGGACAAAGGCTATCATGTACTTCTAACATGCTTTCAGGTCCTCAAAAGGAAGTTTCCTGAATTTCATTGTGGCTTCCTTAAGAGCATTCCCCCAGTGCACTGAATACAAACATTCATCTTGTGGCTGAAGCATCCACAGGAGCAGAATTACCACCCTAGACAATTAAGCCTGATTTGCTGCTGAATATTATCAGTGCCCAGAGAAATGTATTGTAGCAGTGCTTCTTATTTTAAAACCAACCTTGCAAGCAAGGAGATTCTGCCTTGGAGGAGCTGACAGTGGGATCAATGTCTTTTGCATAAGGTAAAACCCAAAAATGGTAACATTTAACTCTCATGCACAGTCTGAAAAAATTAAGTTCTCCTCATATATCATATTATTTTAATGAAGGTTCTGGACCCAGTATTAGAGAGGGGAATAGATCTTTACATAACAGGCACCTGGCAAGGGGTGTATCCATTGTCATTTACAGGCGTTATCCTAACGGAAAAGAACTACTCCAAACGGCATGTAATTAGAGAAGAAGGATGCAGTGCCTACCCAGTCATTACTGTAACAGAAATTTGCTGTACCGTGTGATTAACCCAAGAAAGGCATGATGATGATCTCACCATGTCTGCTCTTGCCTCTTGGCTATCACAAAACACAACTCATATGAATAGAGAGGCTGGCAGCTGAAATAGCTATCACCGTGGGGTTTTTTTTTTAAAAAAACCCCAACAGTTAAAAATATCTTGCCTTCTTCCTGCTGCCACCTCAGCAGTTGCTTCCTGTTTTTTCATGTTGTCACTTTGCTCTGCTGCTGGCTGTCATTGACAGTAAGAGCAGCAAAAAGAACAAAATAATCTCCTTAGCAAACTGCCTCCTGCTAAACACCTTCTCAAAAAACCCATGAGAGGAAGTGCCATGTGCTGGGCCACTTTTTGTCTGATGTATTGAGGCTCTGCAGGAAACCAAATGGCTGCAGGTTGGAGGCCTTGAGTGTTCAGGGATAAAGTCTGAGCAATTCTGTGGTATCTTTACAATGCCAGTAAATGCTCTTTCGAGGGCAATGACTGAAACCTGTGTGTCCAGCTAAGGACTCTAAGCTGCTCACCTCAGTCACTCAAGCTTATGATTTGACTTTAGTGAGACCATTACCATGAAAAGCTGTCATCTCAGCCTCTCCTTTTTCTTTATTTGAGGCTATACGCTTTACTGTGTTGGACCCTGACCCTAGTGAACTGGACCACACCCAGTGCCACATTCATTATTTGTTTAACTGATGAAGAACTGCACGTGGCATGTGGGGGAACCAACACTTGTTATATACTGCAGATAATCAGTGACACCACTGTTATTTATATCCTGAAATGATGGAGCAGCCTAACAGCCTACAAAGCACTCCAAGTGGGTGATGGCTTCCAGTCACCTGACTCTAATGAAGGTCAATGCCAGATGGGAAAATGGTGGTAAAATATTACAACCATAAACCACACCAGGTTTTCTTTGGTCTCCAGCCAGAGCTGACAGAAGGTGTTGAAAGTTGCATGTAACCTTCCAGATGACGGCGACTGCCACTATGGCAAAGCTGATCAGGTAAAATTGAGAAACTGACTGTTCTGGCTCTTTGCTTGAGCAAAAGGCAGTACTGGCACTGATACCAACCCAGCATTGCTTAAAATCGGCTCCCAAACCTTGCATCACTAACTTTGGGTCCTGAAATTCACTATGTAGCCAGGGAGTTCTTTGTGACAAAGAGAGACTCTTAAGTCTTCTCCATCCTGCACTTAGACGTGCTTGAACAAAGAGACTGCAAAGCTTCCTCCAGGTGAAGCAGCCAACTCAGTCACCAAGTAATTTTCTCAACATCTCCATCTTCCTGCAGCAAAGAAAAACACCAACAGCTGTGCTGTACGATGGCTTATTTTAGGAAAAACTCATTATTTGCAGTCTATTCCACAGGTGTTTGACGGCAATAGCTTTTAAAGTTGCCCTTGCAGGGAGCTCAGGGGTGTAAAAATCTCTCATGCTAACAATTGCAGGAACCATCCTCGCTTCTGTTAGAATTGTTTCCTAACAATGGCTTATACAAAACATGTATTTTTATCCCATTCAATGTGCTTCTATCCTTCTAGCCCCAAGAAGGGGGGCTAAGGTATCCAACTGTCTGCAGCATTTTATACTGTGATTCAAATATGATTTTCACAGGCTTAAGAATAATTACATGCTCTGCCTCTGAATTCTTAAAAATCTCAGTGCTCTTAAAACAAATCTTTATTTAGTATCTGACCTGGGAAGTCCCATCTGTGTTGGAACCCAACTAAGCCCAGGACCATTTCCTCAAGGCAGACAATATTTAAGAGGTAGCAGTGCAAAATCTGGAGACAATTTCAATAAAACAGGCTGGAAACAGAGACACAGCAGGTGTTGTAAGCCAAAGCTTTGCCCACTGCAGTAGGGCACAGCCATATCCATACCCTAGACCTCTGCCTTATCCTTACCAGGCTTATGGTCCAGTCCACGCCCTGGAACTCTGCAAAGCTTACACCAGCCTAATGTGACATCCCCACTCCTGTCAAAAGCTGGCATTTTTCAAGTTAGAGTTCAAGGTTTACACTGAACCTATTTCTGGGCACACCTCCTTATTTCCTCTGCATTTAGGACAGGAGGATTCACATTTACATTTATCGGGTGACCGAAGCAATGCATGCAGTGAGGAAGGCACTGGTAAAAAACATTAACTTTGACTTGAATCACTGTCACTCAGGATGATTGTCAAATTGGTTAATGAGAATAATTAGCATTAATTATAATGACAGCTTGAAGGAGTTATATCACATCTGAGTTCAACTGAGTCTCAGGTTTATTGGAGCTGACTGCCTCAACCACCTGGGCAAGCCCAAAGCAGACATCCCCATGGGCAGCATGACTGGCACTCACTCACCTAGCAGCTATCACTCCAGCTTACCCTCCAGCTTCTCACACTACACATAGCAAGCTCATGCCCCCAAGCATTCAAAAAAAAAGAAAAAAAAATTATGTGGCACCCCCAAGCAATTACTGAGTTTATCACTTAATGCTCAGCACCTCCTATCAGGCTGCACTGCTTTTTACTCCTCTTTGGAGCAGTTTTAGCTGCCCTTGCTCAAGATGCCAACATATTTAACCTGCAGATCTTAGAAGTGATCTAAGGTCAAGCTGTACCTAGCTGGAGCTCAGCTGTAAGCGAGTAGGGCTGTGGGATTGCTTTGTCCTTGTTTCTAAGTCAGCTGGAGTGGAAGCTGGCAGGGCACGAAAAAGGATCATTCACAGCTTAGGGCTTAATTACTGGACTGGCATTGAACATCAATGCATTGCCCCATGCACAGAGGCACACTTGAAAGAGTAAGAAAACATATGGCAACCTTAGAGCCAGTGTGAAAATCCAGACAAGATGGTTTATTTCCACATAGGACCACATAAGTACTAGATACTTCAACCAGTCATCTGTTAGCTGTGAATGCACAGCGGCCTTCCAACCACAGTTTATTTTTATCGACATCCTGTTTATGGATACAATTTGAATTACAACAAACTACGCATACTTACATGATTGAAGACAGACATACACATGCATACAAAATCTGATACATGCTAACAAAGATAATCATCTAGCCTTATCTGGGTGATTAAAGCTGGGCATTGAAATCAAAGAAGCTCCATGCTCCAAAGTGCTGAATAATCAGTAAATAATAATAATAATCAGAATATCAGAATAATAATACCAGTAAAGCCACTAGGATTCAAAAGTTGCTCAGTATTTTTGAAAATACAATTTTTTAATTCCTGTTCTTATCCAAGAAATGCCAGAAGGTTCTAATATACTCTGCCAGTTTTCTGGATACTACATGTGAGCATAAAGATAATAAGCATCACCACTTAAGAATGAGAGAAAAGATACAGAGGAGAGGTAGGAACCTCCACTTTTTCTGCCTTTTCAATACAATCTAACACAGATGAAGGTCACAGAGAAAGCTATGCAACAGCCAGTGTCTCATGCCAGTGATTTAACTACAGAACACCTCTCTTCTACATCTCATCATCTACCACTAAAAGCTGTGCAATCATGAGCCCAGCAGTTCTGGCTTTAGTGATCCACCTCTGCAGCATTACTGAAAAAATATTCAAATGAGTTCCTTCCCTTCCTAGATTCAAGCCCTGACTCTACAAAGAGGGAAAGAGACCTGTATAAATGAAAGGCAGAGAACAAAACAAGTGTACAGAATATGCTGCTGCTAGCATTTACAAAGAAAAAAAACCAAACCCCAGAAAACCACCACCTTAAAGCTGAATAAGCAAAGGATGTTACAGACCCAGGAAAAGCACTTGCACATACTCCACCCAAGAAAAGTACTTGCAACCACTGCAGATTCATAAGTGTTCATACAAAGAGGTAAGCACTTTTGGAAAGGGCTCTGTTATTGCTCTTGCTCTTCAGAAAGCTCAGGCAGGGCATGGGATCAGATGGGGTATGAACATATAACAAGAGAGAACAGGACATCCAGTGTAAACAGGGCAGCAGTCAATGAGATTCTGAGCCAGCAACTCAATTATCTTTCCATCTTCTTATAGAAGAGCCGCTCCTCTTGCAGAGAGCAAGGCTGGTAATTTGTTCTGAAACACCTCTCCTATAAACCTGTAGCCTGTGTGCTGGAGCAAGCAAACTCAGAGCAGACCAAGAACAAATGGAAGTAGTAAGTGGACAGAGGCAGATTATGTCAGAGGATCAAGTAATGCCAGGCTACAGAGCTGGGAAACTAAAAGCAATTTATCAGCTGCTCATTGTATAACCATATTATCAAACACCCAGGCCACACTACAAGAAACTTGTCTGTCACTAAGGTGGGAAACCTTGTCTTCCATCTCTGCTCAGCTGCTGGTGAACAGAGTCCAGGTAATTACTGTAGCTTCATTTTCATGATCTGAATCTCTCTTCACTCTGGTCCCTCATCTATTTATTAACAATCCTGAGCCACAAGTGTGGGCAGCCACAGGAAAACTGTTAGGCTTGTTCTACTCCAAGTCAAGAGGAGAAAAATATTTTTGCAAATGCAGACTGCCATGTGAGGTGGTTCGAGAGAGACAGATGTCTGATTAGCACTGCAGATGGGCTGAAAAATCCCCCATCACCACTTCAAAACTCTCACCCTTTTCCTTTTCCAGAAGAACAGAAAATGTGTTCTTTTCCCCTCATGTGTGGGAGCTTTGCCTTTATTTTAAGGGTGAAACTGCAACACCTAGAAATTCATTCGGACCCTGGCCGCTTCTCTGGGCAGCAGCTAGATGAAATGGCTCAGCTGTTGAATTTCAGGGTTAACATGCCTCAGTCCTAAGTGTCTTCCACAAAACTAGAGTGTTAATGCTGACCTTAGGAAGACCAACCTTCTCCCATATGAATGCAGTGACTTTATTCCATTTATGAGGCTGACATACCTCTACAACTGCTGAGTGAATTCTCACTAGTTAAGAAGGCAGGAGGAGATAAGGGGTGAAGGGGAGACCTGCTCTTTCAGAAAAAAACAATGAGGAGGTGCAGAGGAAACTAAGTTGGTTGGTCCCTGTGATAAGAGAATGTTTTTGGCCCTCTGCCTCGTGGACCTAGGCTTGAATGCTCTTCCAGCACTGATTCCCCATCTGTCTCTTAGTGTGTGCTCCTTGCCAGACCATTTCACAGCTTCATATCGCTCAAGGCCAGGAAACTGTTCAAAAATGCATAATTTAAAATCATCTTTTGCACCATAGTATAGCATCATTTTTGAAAGACAGTTTTATGTATTTCTGATGTTGACCATGCTCCTATCTCTTGCTGCCTCATGTTGCATATTCAAGTTGAAGAGTGTAAACATTGCTTTGTCTTTCTAAGGCTCTGATGAGCACTTTTTCCATTTCCTGGGGTTTTCTTGGTAAAGTACTAGGTCTCTCTCTTTTAATGGTTGACCAATGTCAAATACAGTTCAATGGGCTGCTCTCTGATCATACAGAAAGAATTTTTCTGGGTATAGGGACATAAAAAGAAAATAAAAAATAAAAAACAAAACAAAACAAAAAAATACACACCAAAATCCTTCAGACAAGCAAAAACCCCAGACTTACCTAAAAAAAAGAGGGATTTCCCCACTTATATGCATAAGGGGGAAAGCCCATTTTCCCCAAAGTCTGCCCTCTTTTCAGTCACGAACAGAAAATCCTCTCTCAAAACAGAATTAATGGTTAAATGTATATGTATACAACCAATTAACACTTAAAAGTGTCAACAGTGAAGAATTTAAGATCAAGATTAGGTGACCTCAATGTATTTATCCCAGCTAAATTTGGTCCTGGAGGTCACCTCAGAAGTCCATGAATGAAATTCCCCACGCAACACAAAAATGTCAATCCTACATTAATTCAAAGGGAGACGTATATTTTCATGTGCATTTCTCCTTCAAAATGCTCTCCAAATGTAACCTAACAGGTTTATCCCAAAAGACATTTAACTGTGTCTTTAACTCCACAGTGCAAAAGAGTCATCATACACTCTACTAGAAAACAGACACTTTTCATTCATCTCTACCTCTGCCCTATATTCATTATGAATCAGACATCTAAGACAGGATGACTGAAAGGATGATGTGGTTTAGCTTCCTGTCAGAATGGCAACTATGGTGTTTGGAACAATTTCATATTAATTTCATATCTCTGGTTAGATACCTCCGGTAAAAAGCCAGATTTACACCTCCTGTAAACTACAAAGGAATTACAGCCTTTAACTGCAAGGTCAAATTTTCCCCACCTAATTAAGTTTCCTGCTCTGAGCAGCATGTTAGCGACGGACTCTGATATGATTTTTACAATAACAGGTGTGGCTCTGATTGCCAATTAGTTGAACTCACGTGGTCATTAAAGACTAATTTTGATTGCTGAAGTCGAGATTATAGATCACATTGAAAAAGAAGAAGGGTTTCAACAGACAAATATGAGACAAACTGAGGCTGAGTAGGTGGCATTCATTAGTCACTAGAAGGCAAGCTCTGCTCCGGGAGGAACACCACCACATGAATTGTCCTGGAGCTTCCACACAGACGGAACTGATGAGTAACAGCAGGTAACACTTCTTACAGAGCTCCCTTCTTGGGATCATAATATTAGAGGCATAATGTAATTGAAGCTTGCTTTCCTGGTACACACTTAACGAAACTATTATTAGCTTTGCTGTCCTTTTACTTAATTTTCTTCTCCTAAGGCTTTTTAAGGAATGGCTCAGACATTGTGTGGGTTCTCTCCATGTCATCTACATGTTTGAGCTGGCTGCTGGTAGGAAGGTCTGCTCACATTCCCGCAGGCATGCCAATCTGGATACAGCAAACACATACAAATAGTCTGCANAAACTCAACTCCAAAAAAACAACAAAAAACCACCCCAAAACCCCAGGGTGCTAGTTCATGAACACATTCAGTCCACTCATCTTCGCATTAGGGAGAAAGTGTGAGTGTGCTTATTGTCCATCTCTTTGGCAAGCATCCTGCTACCTTCCTGTCCCCTCCAGCATGGAAAACTGTAATTCTAAAATAGGTCATTTTATTATGAAAATTTGTTTTCCAAGCAATATTCCCTTGAGGCCCTTTATATTAAGAGCATCTTTTGAACTGGATAAATACCGTTCTTCTGTTTCCCAATATCAACTCACATGTTTATGTGATAATGGCCAAGCATGGTCCAGCTGGAAGCAATTCTCAAATAGACCATTTAATAGAAGAGTATTTCTGAGGGAAAGCTCCCAGGCTTTATGATAGGATATTATCTGCTTTTACTGCACTGTGGCCCTGTGACTTGAGGTTTGAATTGTTCCTTTTAAGTTGATGTGTACCCTGAACCCAGAGAGGAAGTAAAAACCCCTTTTCTCACCAAAGGAAAGACCGTCTCTGAGTTTCTAAGCCTGCTATATGCAGGAGGAAACTGCTTGTCCCTTCCCCTTCCTAGGCATCAAGCTAATTGAGACTCAAAACAATCAATAAAGGCTGGATTAATTCCTGAGTGCCAAAAGCACATGCAGCTAAATTAATGAAGCTAATCCTTTTGTAATACTCATTTGTTAAAACTTTTCTGCAGCTCCTGATGCATCTTGCTTGACTTCTCAGGAAATCAATGAGCCACTTTTGCTCCTCAGTTGTAGTTCACAGTGCATCTTCATGCATTTTTAACACCACTAGCACATGGCCAAAACTCCAGGCTGAATTCAGCTGATGAACTCTGTGTTCTCAGGCGTGAGATAACAGCACAGATTCTGCACAGTCCCAACCTGAAGTCATCACATGCAGGTATGGTCTTCCAAGTCTATGCAGCTCTTGGCTGAGGTAGGTGAAAGCACATGTGCAGTTACTAATGCTCTCACTTATGGCATGAATGGGTTTATTTGAAGAACGGGGCAGCAGACAGGGACCTGAAAGCCTGGTGACTTTATTCTGCCATATCACGGACATGAAGTGACTCTTTGAAATTCTTACCCTTTCTGTGAAAATGCCTTTGGTGCTGCAACTAAGAATTGTCAAATGTTACCACAGCTGACTTTGTAGATGGGATAGCTGTCCCTATGGACAGATGGACACTGATGTTATTTTGTGGAGTACTGAAACAGTAGATCTTGTAAGGCGACTGCTCTGCTTAACTCTAGCAGAAATCTGGGTCCTCAAATTCATGCAAACCTTCAGAGCCTCTTTAATAGCTTTTAACAGATACTCCCTAACTATTAACCTCAAGGGCAAGATTAACATTTTAATTTTAATTAACATGGAGAGACTGTAGTGTGCAGCAGTATTATAAAGAGTTCTGAAATGCCAGCCTTTTGGAGTGGAATAATTCTGTCATCTTGTTTCCATACAGCTCTTCTCAAGACTATCATCTTTCTGACAAGTATTTTATCACTATTACTTCTACCCCTTACTCCACTCCCCAGCATGCTTATTATATTCCATAATTTTCTTAATGAGTCATCTCAACCTTAATCTTTCAATTGTGTAAAGTTTTTCATGAAACTGATACATCAGAGGAAGGAGAGTGACTAATGGGAGTGACCCTTTAGTTTGTTAAATACTAAAGTGCAATTTTCCTTCAGCCTTTTCTAGCCAAAGAGCTGGCTAAATCCTCAGCTGCTTCTAGGAGAGCTGAGCTAGGAAGATTTAGATGACTTTCACACCTCTCCACTTCCTGAAGTTGGGACCTGGTGATATCTAACTCATTCCTCAGTGCCCAAAGGCCATCATAGAAGCTGCTCTGAATTCCAGTAGTCTAAGGAAACAGGGACTTGCTAAACTGCAACAAAGCCCTGTCCATATCACCTTCTTTGCTGAAAAACTTCTTACCTGCTCTGTTACACCAGCTTTACAGACTTAATCGGTTATTTGACCCTGTTTTTGGCGAAATTCCACAGATCCCTGGGGCCCTATGGAAGGGGAAGGACTGCTCTCTGAACACTCAGCAGACACACTGCTTTCTGGATAAAGATCTCACTGGCAATATACCAAAGGTAAAGCACTAGTCCTTGGACTTCAAAACATTTTACAGTTTTTTTACTAAGACAAAATGACTGCCCACAGGTAGAGAATAACTTTCAGTCAGGCTGGCTTTAGGTTAAGGGCTCTGCTCACCTCAAAGCTGGCAGACACCACATTTCCCTGACCAGAGAAACCATGTGCCAGATCTACTTGCGACCAAGAGGAACACTCATCTCTTCCCAAAACCATGAAAAATCAGATTAGTAACCAGTCTACTGTTCTTTTCCTTCTGTTTCACCCAGGAAAGGAAAAATCTATCCATCTGAAAATTATGCCTAACAGTGTAATTTTTTTTTCCACATAAATGTTAATGAATTGACTCCTGTTTATGCAAATTTAAGGTAAACATCAGATCCTTTGTTATACTGCGTTGTAAATTCCCACTGTTTCCACAACATCTTGACTGATTTTCTCAGCTTTCTAGTGATTACTTCGTGCATGTAAAGAGGGGTCCTGGAGTCACCAGAAAATTCCTGAATTAATTCTTCACTGACTTCACTGTCATCATTTGAGATAAGTCATTGCTTTTTATAGTATCCTTTTAAGATTAGTCATAATGTAGCATAGTATTCATGCCCTCTGTTTGAATCCGTTGGGTTTTTGCATGAAGAATATTAAAAATAATTGCACATCTTGTTTCATTTTGCCTTTTTTCTTGTTTGACTTCCCATTTAAAAATGGAACTCTGTTTGTTTGCACATTAGCATCACTGGGAAAAAAATTTTCACCATTAGAATGCAGTCTGGGATTTCAACTGCAGTAGCCAATATTTGTTCAGTGTTGCCAAAAGAAGTAGGAAGGCACATGTGCATGTAGAAAGCCATCCTATTCATCTGGATAAAAATGTCAACTGGTGATAACTGCATGATGATTTTGAGGAGCTGACAATATTAATTACCACCAGTGAGCTACAAGAGAATCTCAGGATAGAGGTGTCACTGTGAGAATTCAAGCAAACATTGATTACTTCTCAATATTTTTAGAAACACCTTGTCCATTTAGCAGAAAAAAAAAACCCAAACAAACAAACCAAAAACAAAACAGTAAAAGGGAAAATAAATTAGATCTGTCTTTCCAAAGCAGAATGTTTGGTCACTATGTTCTGCTTATGTTTGGTATATGTTTTCTTCAGAAAATATGAATACTTCTTCTGGTTGCAGACTCTCTAGACAACCTTTCCTACAGTACTTACTTCAGCCCTGACCTGTGCTTTAGTTCATAGTTGTAGCTAACTGAAGCACTAAACTAATTTTGATAGCTCTTGCCAGAATCATACAGACTACCAATGCTTCAGTGAACACTGCTCTTCCCCCAACTTGTGCGTTTGCATTAATGTACAGGCACACAAATGAGAGGGGGTGTGTTATTACCATGTAACCACAGTCAATCCACAGACAATATAAATGATTTTAAACTTAGTAATACTGCTGCTTCTGGGATCAGGAGGTCACCAGACCACAGTGAAGATTCCTGTCTAGCAATGTGCTTCATATCTGTTTTATCATAGTTGAGTCTGACTATGAAGGTTGCCTGAGAGGAAGACGATAAGTATCTCAGAACACATATTTCTTATGAACCCCTTCTAGAAAACTTCTCCTCCACTCCCTCAGCATAATATTTCTTCTCCAAAGCTAGACAATGGTGATAGAAATTAGACTGGAAAATGAATTGTTACCACTTGCCAAGCGATACAATCTTTCAGCCTCAGCTCGGAGCTGGTCTCCACTGCGTTAGACACAGACACCAATAGTACACAGCGATGCTGATAGCACAGACACCAACAGTTTAACAGAGCACTGGGACGTCTGTGTCCCCCTTGATTAACTCCCTGTCCTTCTAGAAGAACTACTGTCAGAGGGAGGAAGCAAGCAAACTCAAATGTTGCTACCACGTTTTACTAATGTATCGTAAGTACAGTAAAACAATCAGTAGAAGTAACACGTGTTGCTAACAATTACACTCGGAGCTGTAACAGATACAGACACTTTTTCCTGGATAATTTAATAGATACTGTATCTTCCTGGACGTCTGGCTGATATTGGCTGTGGTAATAGCTTCCGTACCTTCCACAAAGCTTTGTTACACAGGATCACGGATTTACCAGCATGGGGGAGATGAGGGGAAGGAATTGAATCTGTCCTCTGTGAAAACACCTGTAGCACTCTTTTACTACAATGCATGGTAATATTTGTCATCGTTGGCATTCTTCCCCCCACTTAATTATTCTCATCAAGTGTATGTGTCCACTGCTGACAGAAGACAAATAGGTGCAAAATGGTATTATGCTGGTTCCCAGTCATTCCTACTTAGGTGCCCACCTTTTTCTTTGCCTTTCTCCCCCACAGCCTGCATGGCATTGCAGGTGTTGGCACTGCATTTTCTTCCCTATTTACTCAGAAGCATGCTGACACCTCAACCCTCTAGGATCTGCTGCCAATTTACAATTGTGAGCTCCTAGCCACAGACTCCCAAGAGACAAATAACACGATGTTAATAAGTAACTGATTGTGTGTGATTAAGTTTTTAATCGGTACCAGTCTTTGTTTCTATAGAACTGTTACCAAGTTTAAAGTCCCTACCCAAAATAAAACAGATATATAGATATATGTAGACCTTTTTTGTTTTTACTATTTGCAAAAGTAAACTGTATTTAGATACACTTTCAAAAAACTTTTCCTATTGGACAGTAACTTAATTTCATTCAGAACATGTCCAGAACTTGTTTTCCCCTAGTAAAATTATCAATTTTTTTTTTTGCGTTTTTTTTTTTTTTGTTCTGACTCTCAAGAAGGTGATGTTTACCTAAATTAGTAACATCAGCAATCCAAGACTGCTCCTAAATCCACAAAGGCAACTGATTCAGCCTACATCCTAACTCTGCTTTTAGTGTGGGAGTTACAGATTAAGAAGTGATGTGCTGCTAGGAGCATAATTCTCAGTTACGAAATTTTATTCTGTCTGTAGCTGTGAGACTACGAGCAGATTGCTTGTACTCCTACAGCAGTGAGGATTTCACAAACTGGAGGCAGGATGTTGTTCCCCTTAGCTTTGGCGGAGTCTGACAGAGGGAGTTTATGTTCTTAAAAATAACAGCATGAGTAACAGTTTCAGGACCCAAATCTGACAAATTTTACCACTGCCATAGTATATTGCTAGCGAAATCTGTCTAACCTAGCACTTGCTGGACAGTCTCAGGAAGTCTGAGACTCAAAAATACTATCTTCTCTCTATTTTGGCCTTGTAGAATTAATTAACAGCCACTATTCTTAATGCTGGGCTGATTCTGGATGGGCTTCATAATTCAGAAATGTGTAATTTTTGGGACCCGCCACGCTAAGGAAACACACATATATGCTTCTGATTGCAAAAGAAGTTGAAGAAAAGGTGCAACCATGAGAAGGGAAAGCATATATTAAAAAACGCAGGGATATTAGCCCAATCTGAGGGACAGAAGCTGAGTTTGAATGGGTGAGAGAAAGATACTTTGGAGGTAGTAACATTTCAAAATTTCGTATTGAGGGTATATACAATTGGACAAACAATGAGAAACAATTCCTAACATGCTGACGCCAGCCTGTAGAAAATTCAGCAGAATTCTAGAGCTCTATTCAATCACATGCAGTATCTGAGTCCTGTGATGATTTTTCAGACCTTTTAAGGGTCCATCACTGTTTATATTTAGTGCATCACTGTCTATACTTCATGAAATCTTATGAATAGACATTTTGTGGGACTTGTAAAAAAAAAACCTTCATGAAATTTCAAGAACGCTCTTTGTCCTGACATTTAAGTCATTACACAGTCAGAATGTACTTTTCTTAACTTTAACACTTCTTAGACAACTAGATCATTCTAAAGGGTGAAACCTACTATCATTATTCATGCAAACAAACCTTATTCACAGGCATCATCATATCACTTACTCCTTGGGATGATCTGCATTTAAAGACCTTCAATTTCCAGACCTCTTACATCACCCTCCCACATTGTACATTAAGCTTGTAGACAGGGCAAGTCAAGGTGGTTACAAACACACAACCCCCAAACAAAAAAAACCCCAGCCCAAACAAACAAACAAAGTTAATTTCAAAGAACTTTGCTTTGTACCATCTCCCACAGAAGGTGCCTTCAGACTACTCAATCTTATCCTTTTGTTGAGATTCAAGATACTACATACTTCTAGAAAAATTGACAATATTCTGTCAAAGCCACCCACCTCTGGCCCATACTCTCAGATACTGTGTTTTCTAGAGAGATATAAGTCTAGGCTTAAGCACGCTTTGGAGCACGTAAACCTCACAACATTCAAGACTCTCAAAATAATAACACTGTATATGTCAGTCTAGACATCATAGCCAGCAGTGGGATTTATAGCTCTTTAAGACAGGAAAGCAGTTCTCTTTTTTTCTCACCAACACTTGGAGGCACAGCTGAACAAAAGCAGTTACAAAAGAAATTCACTGCAATGGACACTTTCAGTTTGCAGCTTGTATATTACGCAGTATAACTTCTTGGTACCATTTACTCCAGGTAACCTTGAACTTATTTGAAGTTGGCTGAGGGAGAAGACAGACCTTTAGGAGGGAGGTCCTGGGAAAGGAAACCCTTCTGACTTCTACAGGACACCAGAGGTCTGTTGTGATTCCTGAGCTGCAGACTCCACGGAAGTGAGGTGATCTGAGGAGGGAAACAACTCTAATACAGGCAGACCCAAAGGTATATATGTAGAAATATTTAATTCAAATGCTCCTTACAGGACAGGCAACCAGCTTCTGAGAAAATCCTGGCTTGCAAAGAAGCGCATGGATCACTGCCTGTAACTAATGGAACAGACGTTCCCACCGTGTAGCCGTGGGAAAGAAAAGTTTGTACCACTGGGTGAATAGACAGGGGAATACTGAGCACGAGGTTATTATATCCACACGTGACATTAACAAGGGCCTTCCTGGAATGAACTGTGCAGCACCAGAGGCCAGCAAGGATGGTGGTGGAGGCTCCAAGAGCAGCCTAGACATTTCTCCTGGCGAGCATCTGCATTCCAGAGAGAGACCAAGAGAGTCAGGTCTATTTATCTCATCAGAGGCAACGTTAAGTGGCTATTTAATTGCTGCCCTTAAATACTTGAGCAGAGAGAGATGATCTGAAACTAGATAGCTATTTAATCTGACAGGCAAAACATTACAAGATCCAGTAGCTGGAAGATGAAGTCAGAAAAGTTCAAAGGGGAAGAGAGATGCAAACGTTTAACAAAGTGATTAAAAATTGGAGCCAATTATCCAGGAATGTAGTCAATTCCCATTGTTGGAAGTCATTAAATCAAGATTGTTTGAAGAGGCTGGTGGGCTGGACCTTGGAATCACTGGGGAATAGTCTCTGCTTTGTATTATGGAAGAGGTTAGGCTATGGGATCATAATAATATCTTATGACTAAAAAATCCACCACTTGCATTGTTACCTTCCTTGACAAAAAAAGGATGAAGGAATAGAGCATTAATGAAGCCAAGGCCTGTATGGGGCACAGAACACAAGCTGAATGTAGACAACACAAGTCACACACCAGGAGCTGACATCATCAGTAGTTTTGCCCACCAACTACAGCGAAAGAAAGAACAGGCCGTGAGGGATTCGTGCTCAGCCCCAACGCCCTGAGCCAGGCAAGGGACAACACCTAGCCAATCCTCACGGCGCGATGCTCCTTGACAGTGACATCTCAGCTCGCAACCCTCACGGACCCGTGCGGACCCTCCCGTTCTCGGCCGAGAGCCGCCACACCACGGTCTGGGGAGCCTCGGGCTCCTCCGACAACCACCCGAGGTACCTCAGCCCACCCTCACCGCTCCGTCCACCCGGCTTCGGCCCAGGGGACGCCCCTTGGCCACGATCCCCACTCCGGGCGGCGGAAGGCGGCGGCTCGCGTTACCCCCGCGGCAGCGGCCGCCTCCGGGGCATCTCCCGCGCTGCGACATCGCCACCGCGGGCACGTTGCCGTGGCGACCGCGCCGCGCATCCCCCCGGCTCGTCCCGGCGGTGGGGGGCATCTCATCATTATTCCCTCCACCTTTTTTATTTCTTTTCTTAAGTTTTCCGCGCTCCCGGACCACGCGTGAGCCAAAGTCGCTTACAAGCGCCGGTAAAAGCGAGCAGAGGATACCAGAGGCGCCCTCGGGGCCGGCTCGGCCGTTCCCACCCGCTGGTGCCCGCAGCCCCTCCCGCTGCGGAGCGGGGCACGGCTCGGCTCCCCGGGTTGCGCTCCCCGGGCGCGGCTCGGTCCGGCCGGCTCAGGGCCGGCGCCGGGCAGGGCCGGCAGGGCGAGGCACGCCCGC
>VYXD01011026.1:1555236-1719930 GCA_013397195.1 Hylia prasina | reverse complement strand
CCAGCCGGCTTCTCTCTAGCTCCTAACACAAAACTAGGCGCTGTGCTGCTTCACGGCAGAAGAGCTAGGACCTCACACCCCAAATCCGCCAATTCCATCCACCTGTGCTAGGCATGCATGTGTCCGCGGAGGAAGCGTTCAGCCAGCGAGGCATCTCCTGAGCCCTCCGCTTGCGGGGTGGTACAGGTTTGCGCGGGGAATTGCAGTGGATGCAAACGCGGTTAAGCTCTTGTTTGTCACGCTTTCAATTTGGATTGTTGCTTTTGATAGGCAAATTTGGCTTCCTGTGTGAAGCACTGCCCTGTTTGCCTAAAAAAAAAAATAAAATAATAATTAAAAAAAAAAAAAGGTAGAGTCAAGCGAAAAGCAGCAAGAGAGGTTTTGGGTTGAAACTCTTAATTATCCGGAAATCTTTGATCTAATTTCGGTTTATTCCCACCACAGTGGAATTTTATCTCTCTCTCTGCTGCAATCACAGGAAATGGTTCTGCAGTGCTCAGAGACTCAAGTCAAGTGCAGGTTTTTCAACCGGGAAGGTTTTAACTCTTCTGCAATCCCTTAAGGATGAATAGGAGCAGGATTTAAAAAAAAACAAACCCAAAACCAAAATGCTGCAGGACCAGCTGCGAGGAGAACTCTGTTGCAATATGGAAAGAACTGAGGGGAAAAAAGAACAGGTGACTAGGGTATCTAAAAAAATAATTTTTATCTCTAAACGTTGTAGGCATCAGTGAATCATATTCCCTTGATTCTTATGAATGGGCCCATATTTTATTTACTGCTTTACCAAACACCCTCTGCCTCAGTTATTGATCCTAAATCTCCTTGACTCTAGAGTTAAGTGATCATGAAAAACACCTTATATTTACTACCATAGCAAATGTAATTTCTTCCCCAACAGCAGCCACTAAGATCAGCTCATATTTGTGTAGAAGCCATTCCTGAATGTGGCTGACAGTTATTTAAGCATGGAAAATTGACAATATGTTTTTAATGTTTGCCTACAATAACCACTTTTTGTCATATGCCAAACCAGCAGTACTCTTAAAAGCCTGAACATCCCAAGCATCCATCACTGGAAGGAGATTGGAGAGAGCATCAGACTTTATCAGGAAAAGATTTACACACTAGTACATTCAAGGCTTCCCAGTAGCTTTTCTTAACTTTGTTCTCTTCACAATCTTGCTACTTTTTTTGGTGCTCTGGAGGGCTGAACAAATCCTGGTCCTCCCCGTGCCCATAATCAGGAATAAAAGGCCAGCTTGGCAACTGAGTGTTCAACTATTCTTCATTATTCTGCTAAATGACCTGTTTTTAAAGAAACATTGGCAAACTTCCTAAAATTAATCCTCCTACCATTAACATTACTACAGTGGAATTTCCCTTTTTTTGAGAAAAAAGGAAAAAGGCTGGATGATGCAATTTCCTTTTGTCAGCAATTACATTTTTTATGAAGAGATAGCTGTCAGCACTTACAGACCTTGCAGCTACAAGGACTTTGTGGGACCTCACAGGCTACTCAGCAAGGGGCAATTACAATTAGTAATTGTTTTCATAAACCTTCCTAAATATGAGACTCCTTATCTGGATTCTTGAGAGACCTTTCTGTTGACAATCCAGCCTTGAAAGTCACAGCAAGAAGAGTTATATACATGCAGCTGGAAGGACTAGGAAGCTTTTCTATAGGCTATTGTGTCCTTGCTATTTTAGGGTTGTGAAATACCTTCAGAGTATGTGGGAGAGCTCAGTCCCAGAACCTTTGGGAAATTGACATTCTGAGGCAAAAAGTAGAGGAGCTGGGAACATTTTTTGCTCCAAGTCCTTGCATGCTCATGCACCTCTTGTGTCCACATGTGTTCCTGCTAAGTTCAGATAAGCCTTTATTCTGTCTGTACAGCATTGCTGAGAATCCCCACTTTGCTCTCAAGCAGTCATATCTGAGCACTGGGTCTACTATTATTATTTCTGATGGACAAGGAATTCCAAGAGAATAGAAGATAGTAATACAACTGAAATACTACTCAGCTGATAATCTCTTTCCCATGCCCAGTTGGGCATGGATGCTTTAGCCTCTAAGTGCAGTGATGATCTGGGAAAGCTGAGAAGAGGTATTAAAAAGACTCAGGTCATGGCAGAACCTGGTTGAGCTGATGCACTCAGGGCATGGCCACTTTATGAATTCTTCTCACATACCTGTTTATTCCCCAGTGTCCTTTACTCTTCCCTGTACCACAGTCTACCGTGTAATGGCTTCATTTGGTACATTAGGCAATATTGATTTTAAAGACCTCTGAAGGATTTTCTAAACCCTTCAGAGCTTATGAGCTCTGGAGTCTGCCAGCCACTGTTCCAGTTGTCAAGACAAGTCATCACATCTCAACACATCAGTGTGTCACCATATCAATGCAAACTAGTGATTTAGATAATTCTGATTTATTTATCTGAATGTTTAACTCCCTTAATCACCTGTGAGTCATGGCCAATTTGCTACTGCTTAGCCATCCTTTTTTTTTGCTTCAATCTCCAGCTATTTGCATTTTGTTTATGTTGACTTTTTGTAGGTTTCAATGCAGAAAGTATTCATACTGAGGGCAGCATATAGATGATTGCTTACCTTTAGGCACTGTACTTAGAACTTTATTTAAAGTCAACAGAACATGCTTAAAATTAAATGTATCCATAGGCCTCAGTAATACTGAGAATAATAAAGAATTCAACCTCTTTAACTTGCTAGTACTGTCCAAGGTGAAAGCATAAATGTAACTGCAGAGAGTTTATCTTTTGATATATGTTAGACCACCAGAGCTCAGGGCAACAGGAGCAGGGGTTTTAGGAGCTGTCACAGTCCAATTAACCATCAGAATAACAACCACACTTCTGCAGTGCCCTTGATTCTTGTAGAGTATTTTAAAATTTTATCTTCAAACTGTATCACTATCTGGCTAAAAGAAATTCCTTACTGTAGCCAAAAAAATAATAGATATGATGATTTATCAAAATGAATAGTGGTATAACACGCTGAGAAGCTATGCAGTTAGCCTAAACTAGCGTGGCTTCATTTTCTTCAGTAGTGCTAGGCAAATTTACATTGGTGTGGATTAGGCCTGTTGTTACTGCACTGCTTCTACCATATTTCTTAACACATTTTGATGCCCTTAATAACAAATTTAAATTGTGTGGAAGCCTTTTTTTATGCAACATCTTTCATGTCTTCTTTAGGAAAAGGAGTTAACAATACTTTAAAAAGTAAATAGAATCATAACTTTTCCCCAGCAAAACCTCAGTTCAAGATTGAGCTGAAATGGGCAATAAAGAGCAAATTTGTGAATACAGTCATTTAACATCTATGCTTTTGTGAAGGCACTTATAACTTTACTTTCCATTAGTGTGAAAAACAAGTTGAATGACCAGATGAAAATGTTTATTTGGGACCAGGGGCTGAGCCAAAAAAGGTGCAGATCCTCTGGTGATAGCTGCAGTTGACAGCTATCATTAGAGACAAATGTATCAAGAAAGAAAACCATACCAAGGTGAGGTGGTTGTATGTGTTTTGTGATCATGTGCTTTCCATCTGACCAGCAGAGCAGAGTAAATACTCATTCCACGTGTTACACAGCAGCTCCCTCTCACACACCTAATGGGCTGTACCAGGCATCTCACAAATGGATGCACTGTTCAACCACAGTAATAACTCTCCTGGATCATTAGACTGGGACTGGTATCACAGTTTATGGCTAGAAATAATGGGTTCTTTTCGTCATATTTAAAAATGTTTCCTTTAAACATTTGGTATTTATTAAAAAAATAATAATAAGGGATATAAAGAAAACTGCATGGAACAAATAGTATGCCAGTGTGAGGGAACACAGTATTTGCAATATTTTTCACAGTGGTCCTAAAACCCTATGCATCCATGAGCTAGCTGCTGTACCTCTGGCCCTTATGTCAAATTTCAGTTAAAAATATGTAAGCATGTGAATTTCTACAGCACTGTGAAAACATTTTTGCGTCTCACCATGCACCTCTTGACAGCTTTTGCTTCTGTCTGAGCTGTGAAGATCCTCATGGGGACCTTCAATCACCCCAGCATATACAGGAGGGATAGTACAGGAGGACATAGGCAATTCTGGAGGTCCTTGGAGTACATCAGCTTCTTCAACCAAGTGACAGACAAGCAGAGGAGAGGCACTCACTGGACCTCCTACTCACCAACAAGGAGGGGCTCACTGCAGATGTGAGGGTCAAAGGCAGCAGTGACAATGAGATGGTGGAGTTTGGGGTCCTGAAAGGAGGTAGGAGGGTAAAAAGCAAGTTCACAACCCTATACATCAGGACAGCAGATTTTGGGCTTTCCAAAGGGTAGAGTCCCATAGAATAAAGCCCCAGAGGAAAGAGCAGCTCAAGAAAGCTAGTTAGTATTCAAGCATCACCTCCTCCAAGCTCAGGAGCAATCCATCCCAATGAGGAGGAAGTCAGGCAAAATTTCTGCATGAATGAACAGTGAGCTCCCAGACAGTCTCAGAGACAAAAAGGAAGCATACAAGGAGATGAAGCAAGGACAGGTAACCTGAGAGGAATAGAGATACATTGTCAGAGCATCCAGGGTTGAAGTTAAGAAAGATAAAGCCCAACTGGAATTTAATCTGTCTAGGAACATCAAAGACACCAAGAAGGGCTTCTATGGGTACATGGGTAACAAAAAGAAGACGAGGGAAGATGTGGATGCATTCATTGCTGAATGTGATGGGAGACCTCTTTACACAGGATGTGGCAAAAGCTTTAAGAATCCCCTCTTCACCTCAGTCTTTACTAGGAAGACTGACCTTCAGGAATCCCAGGTCCCTGAAACCAGCAGAATCTCTGTATCAGAGAAAATACAGCATTAGTGGACAAGGATCAGGTTAGACAATATTTAAGCAGACTGGATAGGCAGAAGAAGGTCAGGAAGAAGGATCCAGGCCAGTAAGCCCCACTTCAATCCTTGGAAAGCGATGGAGCAGTTAACTTGGAAACTGTTTCAGGCACATGAAGGATCAGATAGCTGTCCAGAGTAGTCAGCATGGTTTCACCAAGGGGAAGAGGTGCTTCACCAACTTGATAAATTCCTATGGTGAAATGACTGGCTTTGTAGATGAGAAAGAGAACAGTTGTTGCAGCAGCCCTCTTGTTAGAGGGTAAAAATGAGTCAAGACACAGACTTCTTGTTTATCATAGCATGAAAAGGGCTCTGGTTTATTCCTCTTTACAGCTTAGCCAACCTCCAGCTATTCACTGACTCTGGCTGCAGCAACTCCTACTGTAAGTTTCCCTTGCAGCCTCTGACTGCTGGTTATTTCCTGCTAAACTATGACTGCAGGTATTAGTTTGCAGACTCTGATTGCAGGCTTTTCCCTCACTAGACCATAACAGCAGGTTCCAACAACAGGCTCTAACTGCATACCCAGACTGACCTCACAGCAGTGATCCTTTCTCCCCAAGAGCCTTCTTCTTCCTCATGATGATCTCATTCCCTCTTCCTCAAAGTTCCTCCTCCTTCATTATCTCCCCCCACTATCTAACCCACTCCCTTTTATCAGACTTGTCTTTATTGGCTGTAGCTGTGACTCATCAGGGGCAAGGCTGTATTGGGTAATTAACACAGCTGTTACTTATCAGGGACTAGATCACCTGTATTCCCTTCTCCTACAAACAGTGATTGTTGTCTACCCACACTTCAGGAAGGATTTTGGCAGTCTCCTCTAAGATGCTCATAGTGACCATGAAGTATGAGCTGGACTAACAGAAGTGAATCTAGTGAGCTGTATTGAATATGGCTGAACAGATGTGTCCAGAGGGTGGTGATGAGTGGCAAGAACTGTAATTGTAGGCCAGTCACTAGTGGTATATGCCAGGGGTGAAGACTGGGTTAATATATTAACAGTTTTAAATAATATTAAATAATAATATACTAAACATCCTCCTTCATGATCTGGATGATGGTGCAAAATACATCCTCAGCAACTTTACTGATGGCACAGATCTGGTAGGGTGGCTGACACACCAGAGGGTTGTGCTGCCATCCAGAGACACCTCAAGGGGCTGGAGATATGGGCTGACAGAAACCTGAGGCATTTCTGCAAAGGAAGTGCAGGTAGGAGTAGCTCCCGGCATTGGTATGTGCTGAGGCTGCCCATCTGAAAGGCTGTGAGGGTGACCAAGGACTAACATGCTTGCCCAGAGAAGCTGTGGAATCTCCATCCTTGGAGGTATTCCAAAGACATTTGATGTAGGTGGCCCTGCTTGAACCAGAGTGTTGGACCAGATGACCTCCAGTGATCCCTCCCAACCTGCAGCAGTCTCTGATTCCTTTGGTGTGATGGGAACTTTTGGCCAATGGGCTGTGACACTTCTGTTTTCACCCTTAGACTCTGAGGAGGACAATTGGTATGATTCATTTAGCATTCTGCTATTCCCATTTAACACATTCTGTGTATTCATTACTGTGTTCCTACATGTGAAGCAGGCAACAAAAAAAACCCCAAAAAACAAACCCTTCTCCTTTCTCAACAAATTAAAACAAACGATTTGATGAGTCAGTAATTTATACTGTTTACCTCCTTTTATGTCAACAATCCCAAGACCTGGAATAACACATAATCATAATGATTATAAACATAATGAGCTGATTTATTACGTAGTCACCACATGGTCTTCTGGTGCATATTCAGCTGTAATGATGTCAAACCATACGACTGGAAAATCTATCTGCTCAGACAACTGCTGCCTACTGGGAACAATAAATTAAGCCAATGCAGTACCAGACACATGGGTTCTCTGGACTCAGTGCTCCATCTCTACTTAAGTTACGTATATATCAAAAGCCTTTGACATTTTTAGAGTTTCAGGAAAAAAGAAAATCAGACTGGGATCCTTTTAAGGAGTGGTTGTGAGTGCTGAAGGTAAATGTAAATGAAATACTCTCCCAATATAGTTCTGTGATGTGGAATCACTCTTACGGTTGTACATTTTCACTGAGTTTAAGAAACTGTTTGTTCTGATGGCAGGTTAGTTCTTCCTACTTCCTTGGCTGTGTAAAGTGTTATTCCAGAGTGGAACATCCTTTGACAGCTACTTTAATATTTTTGCATTTCATTGCACAAGACAGAACCTTCTCATGCTGCCAAAAGGACCATTCCCCAGACCATTACAGAAGATGTTTATGGCTCACAGCTTCCCCGACAACATGGATTTTTATGCTGATTCATACAACAGGTGAGATGAAAAGCAAATGTAATAGGTGCTGCAAGGTGAGTAGATAAATGATGGATATGTGCAAGCATGGAGGATAAGTACCACACACAGTAAAGAGTGGAGATAAAAAGAACTCAAGAGAGTAGAGGCTCTTGTTTAAATATAAAGAATGTCAAAAACTCAAGATATGCCATAGGTCAGTGTAAACAGACAGATCAATTCAAGACATTATATTCTTACAAGTCTCCTAGATCCTCTGCTCAAGATCTGATAGCTTCCACAAGACTTATCAGACAGGGATGATAATTACAAAGATATGGTAATTGAGGACATTATATCAAGCGTGTGAGCTGGACCTGCTGTCACAGCAAGTAGAATCATACGTCTAAAAAGAAAAAAAAAAATCATATCATCTCTAAACATGTCAGTGCTCCATTGGAACAGAAAGCCTTACATTAATTCCAGGCAGCTGACAAAATAAAACATCAGGTGCTTCTGTTTCCTGGATATATTCAGTAATTTTCACTAGAATCCCACTGATATATGGTCTTAACTGTCTATGATGCAACTGAGCTTTGTGGAACAGCATTCCTCTTTAAATTTCCCTGTGCATACATTATTCCTGTGTTCTGTATAAAATTGTCCAATTTACTTTATTTTGGCCATTCTTCATGTTGTATCTATCATCATAATGCGTCTGTTATCATCTATCTATTATTTTTTAAAATCTAAAATAAGAAGTCAAACATTTACAGATTGTTGCCTTTTGACGCATCTATTGCATCACTTGCCCAGCCATGGTTCTAATAACATTATTGGTATCACAAACAGGTAATAGCTGTTGTATTTATCTGAATACATAGAAATTATATCTATGTATACAGCTTAGCTGTAGCTCAGCTGTACTCAGTATAGTTGTTTCTAGAAGCAGAGCTTGATCTTTTAAAAAGCCTGTTTTGTCCTTTCTTTTTTTTCCCCCTTTTCTTACCATAGAAGTAATTACCTCCATTTGATTAAACCAAGTGATTTTACAGATTCTCAATTTAAAGTGGGTCATGCTCTGTCTTCTGCTGGTCTGGGTTTCTTTCTGTTTGAGCTTTTCATGCATGTGAAAGCTCACCCCGTCACTCTGGACAGCCTCATCTGCAGACTCAGCCAGCCACATGAAAATGGACACAAATGTGCCCAGATGGACACATTGCACCTTCCACGTGGGCTCCTCTGGACCAGGATTCACCATGGGGATTGCACTGGTTTAGTGCCACTTGAATGGACAATGTCTGCCTGAGAGTGTCTCCCTCCCTCTTTGTCCTTGCAGGTCTTTCTGCTAGGCTGATTTTTCACTCTACCTTTGTTATGCTCCCTTTACAGTCCTTCCTTGCTGCAGAGATCATCCAAATGCTGTTCATAGCACCAAGAACAAGAATCGTTCAAGCCAAGACTGAACTGATCCACTGGGATATGTGTAGGGCCCATTTTATAGGATTTCAGCCTTTTTATGACCTGTAAAGCTAAGGAAAGTGTTTTGAGATAGGCTTTCTGTCTGTCAGACCATCATTGTTTCCCACCCCAGTTCTACCAAAACACGTCCATTTTGGCTTTTGGTGAATTGCATTAGGGGTAGAAACCTGATTACCACAAGGTGGTTTGTCTGATAATTATTTAAAGATGGTTCTTCCTCTGGAGTTTGAGACCTCCTTCCAGAACATGAGCTAGGTTCAGTGATTCATGGGGAGATTGGGAAGATTCCTGTCTCAGAACTCCAGAGCAAGAAGACATTTTTCTGTCACTAAGAAATTGTGTTGTCAAAAAATTGTTTCTGAGCTCAACACAACGGACACTAAAGTTTCTAGGTGACTTCTAGTCTCGGTGGAAAAGGCAAAAATCATGGAATAAGTCACAGATGGCAGATGAATAAATGTTTTGCTATCCCTTTAAAGTCAACATCCCTTAATATAATTTCAGAAGAACTTGACCTTTTCTTTGAGCTAAAAAATCTTCCGAATCCTGTTAACCAGGGAAAAGGGCAGGGAGAAATAGTTGACACTAATTCCAATAATTTTATATTATATTGCCTATTGATAAGATATTTGAATAGTGCTCAGTATGGAAAAAGAAGGTAAATTTTCCATCTACATGTAATATCACACTGCTTTATGACAGAAACTTTAATTAATTGGCAGCATTCTAAACTCAGAAAGTGACGGTCTGTGAGTTTAGCCTGTCTCTAGAAGGTGATTAACTCTAAAAAACACTAAGACTTTTCTTTTTAGAATCATAGACTCATTTAGGTTAAAAAAAGACATTTAAAATCATCAAGGCCAAGCATTAACCCAACACGGAGTCACTCCCTCTGTCCTCTCCCTCTAGAATTGGTAGAATGATATACCCTCTATTAGTGAAGATGTTCTAACCTGTTCTTCTGAAGACAGTATCAAAGGTTTTCTCAACTGATATTTAATCTTCTCACCTGGCCATGAATACAAATGCACTTTACAATGTAGCTTGCCAGAGGGAGTGAGAACCACAACATCTCCCTACTGCAGATAGCAAGGGAAAGGCTACTTTTGTGGTTGTTCTGTTGAGTGTTTCAGGCATATTTCAGGTAATGGCAAAAGAAGAAAAAGTGTTTCACTATTGGCTTGGTGAAATAAAGCTAGACACTGTAGCTGACCAAATGACTTCATGGGTTTAATCCATGGTGTAGCAGTAAGGCAAAAAAATGTTAATTCTTATTATATACCTGACAAAAAACATCCCCACCATGTGTAAATTTTATTATATTATTATATAGCATTGTAGAGGTATAATAGTGGTGAAAAATCTCCAGATTTCAGAAAGGTATTATATTTTAGAAAATACACTGAATACACAAGCCTGGCTCTGTCTTTCATTTAATCCCTTACTATTGTTATTTGCCCTTCCTATGAGCTGAATATAAAGTGCTACTCTGTGTAGCTAAAGAGTGTTGATCAATGCTGTGTGTGCAGCCAGAGATATTAAAAGGCACCTGCTGACACCATCAACAGCTCTGAACCTCCACCACCCTAAAAGCAACCCCCCACCCCAAAAACTAAAGTAGAAACAGATTACCTAGATGACCATCTGAGAAACTGAATATTTCAGAATAAATTTGTTAAAAGATGCACTCATGGGCTTCACTACAGCTTACAGATTAGTCACCAGGGCATTCCCAATTGGCACAGAAATGGGAGTCTTTTGGAGCTGTAGGACTCTGTCTCACTGCACTTTTGGGTATGAATATTTTCTAGGCTAACAGATGACCAAGCCTGGCTCAAGTACTTCGGGAAAGATTTTTTTTTTTTTTTTTTAACAGAAATGAGAAAAAGAGAAATAATTCAGTGGTTGGAGCACTGGATTCTAACATGATTTTATATCCATTTAAACATAACCCCAGATCTCCTTCATGGTGCTAGTCAAACTCTTAGGGCCTTGGTTCTCTCTACCTGACAGCTCTCTGTAAAACAGGGCTGCCAGATTTTTAGAGTTTTTTCCTTTCTTTTCCAAACTTGCAATGGAGTAGGACATACCTGAGTACTGTGATCACCAGAGCTAACAGGGAAGACTCAGTCTAGGCTTGCTTTTCCTGACCTAGTATTGTGTGAAACAGGAAGAGACAGAAAAATCACTGGTAGTCATATCGTCAGTCAATGGTTTACAAAAACTGCAGATTTTATATTTGGGAATAGCAACTACCTGAAACCTATATCATATACAAAATGACACCTTTTTAATGGATAATAGTGTTTGACAGATTCTCCTGGGCTTTGACATTTCTTCCCACAAGGCACACACGACAGAAGCAGCTCAGGCTGAGGCTCTCACACCTTTGTCTCACCAGAGCAGCTTTTTTTACCCCCTCATTCATCCTGTGGAAGGTTGACTGATCTGCTTACCTGTGAATCCTAAGGAGCTCCCAGGAAATAAATAATCTACTGTCTCCCAGGAAATAAAAATGTTAAAAGCAAAATATTACAAGAGTGGAACTGTTTAGGTTTTATATTGATAAAATCTTTTTCAGATTTGTTTGCTCTGTTGGCAGCCTGATGCTCTGTGACTCTGCAAAAGGAAATCACCCATTTGCCAATACAACAGAACAAGCATGACAAAATCTGTCCTGCTGTGCTCTGGTGAAGCAGCTGCTTGGTATTATGGGATACATATTGACATGGTGTTCCCTTGTCAAATAGCACAGAACTGTTTCCTGGCAGACAAAATACTCTGGACAGCCTAGTGGCTTTCCCCAATCCACTTGCTAATTCCTGCAGTTTCCTACCTTTAGAATAGCCACAAGATCTTCTCTTCTGACACCACTGTTAAACACTGACACTCTCGCCCTTATGAGTCTCCACCAGATCACATTCCTCTATGCTCCCATTGGGAATGACCTTGGCCCTTATGTGATGGCACCTTTCACCCTCCCATCTTTTTCCTATTTGTGATAAATGGTTATGAATCAGTTGCTATTTTTTCCCTCCTGTGATGGCATCCTGATGGGATGACTGCAAAATCAGGGGCCTGGGACTAGTCCTGTCTTCTGCTCATCATCAGATTCGGCTGACATGAGATCCTGGATGTGGTCACTGAACAGGATGCCACAGCAGTGAGAGTATAAAGCAAATAAAAATCCTCTCTCCTCTGTTGCTTCTATATAATAGATGAAAAACTGCAAAATTCTCAGCCACTATGACCAATATTTTCTGTGGTTGTATACACAAACACACATACAGAGAAATACATAATGCAGGATAAGGTTTTCCATGCCTACATCCTCATGCTGTATGACTGGTAGCTTCAAAGGAGCTGAAAGTCTCAATTTTTTTTAATGCTTAGTCCCCTAGATATAACCACATTGGATTTAAATGAGCAAATTGTACCTGTTTTTCTTGCCAGGGTGCTCTGAGCCAGCATCTTGATCAAAGTGAGGCCAGCTGGCAATACTGTAAGAAGCAATCATTATCAGTAAACTGAAATCAATGAATCTCTGGCAATTTATAACAGGTGAGAATCTTCCTTTAGCAAGAGGGAAAGCCTTGAAGCTTGTCTGAGAGGTACAGTTAAGACAGAGCAATCCTCGGCAGCCATAAAGCTGTCATAATAAGCCTAAGCTAAAAGCTTGGGGTTAAGTGGGCATCCTGGGACTCACAGAATGCTGCCAGATACAGCAACCCCCTGGTTGATGCAAAACCCCTGAGAAATTAAGTAGGTGGCTGCCACAAAGTTGTTGTGAAACTGCTTTTGCTGGGCATTGAGAGCTGTAAAAAGCAGGGGAACCAGGTGGTGGCATGAGCCAGGCCGAGTCCTGGAAAAACACATGGAAGTCCAATCAGAAAAAGTCCTCAGTTTTCAAAAACAATTGTAAATTAATTAACTCTCTCTGTGTGTTACCTTTTTGTAATACTCAGAGAGGGCATGTTTATTACTTCCAAAAAAAATCATGTTTCTATGTCACTGGAATAACAAACATTTTAAATTTATAGGGGTCTTTTTATATCAGCTCTTTGCTGAGTATAAATCACTTTTCCTTTTTACAGGGGAAGAAAAGCATAAATATGACTTGACACTCTTATCACCTATCCATCCCCCAACTAAAAGATTTACTGTGTTGTTCTCTGGGAAACATTCCTGTAGTTAAGGGACTTGTGCAGAAAAGCTTAGCTGTGAGACAACCTTATGTGTCTGGGAGATGTAGGTCAAACTAAAGTAATCTCCATGAATCTACAGTACATTAGCTGCCAGATTGCAAAGGATGGATAAGACTCTGCTATTTTTCACTTGACTTTGACATAACTACCATACAAGCCATATACTCTACAGAACTTTGTGATGTATGAGAGGCTTTTGGCCATTAAAATTTACTAGATAATGGCTTACTATTCAAACCAGAATATCTTAAGATGGTGAATTCTTTGCTTATATATTCAGTGTAATTCAAAATTTGATTTGTATATGGTGAATGTTATTTGAAGCTGTAGTCATTGCAGATTTGCTCTAATTCCTTTTAACCTGAATGTATATACAGAAGTACCCTGCTTCCAGGAGAAACCAATACCCTCTTTCAGAAGTCACAACAGAGATTTTTTTTTTTTTTCAGTGATGCCCCCAGTTTTCTAAAAGTGTGTGCTTACTTCACATGTTTCTGCTCTGCTGGAAAGGGTCACTTTGCTCATTGGTATAGCAGCCTGAGAACTCTCTTCAGCATAGAAAATCTGGTTGTGACTGGTCTTTATGTGGCTTATCCTAGTGGACACAAAGGCAGCATCCTGTTACAGATAGGGTACAGCCACTTTGAGAACACAGCTTGTAATAAAGCTTCATCCTTGGCAGGGCCTTTGGAAGAAGCTCCACCCCCATGTGACTCCTTTAGAGCTCGGCACAGCATCAAACTTTACCAGAGACAAAAATAAATAGAAACTTCAGTAATTAATGAAGACACTCAGTATTACTAAGTCTTCTTTTTATCATTTCTGCTAAAGTGAATGAATTTGCTATTGACACTGATGGTCATAGGATTACCTTCCTGTAATGTCAACAATTGTCTATTGCACATATACCTATGAAGAATTCATACTTTATATTAAAAAAGGAAAAAAAAGTTAAAAATTTGTTTATCTTAGCTGAAGAGCAGTATCAGCTAGTCACACATGAAGAAGACTCATTTCAGATTCTGTTCACCTGACTCAGCCCACCTTTTATTTTTGACCAAGCGGAATCCTTTGCGCTAGAACAAATGGCAGGCTGCTGGGAGAATTTCTAAATGAGCCCTGGAAATCCTCACTGAGTGATTGAAAGTTACTTCTTCCTGTGAGCCATCCTTCCCAGCAGGAATTGCCATCCTCAGGCCTGAGAGAGCAAAGTGTGTGATGCTTAAAGCCATCTTTCTTGTGATTTTAATAAAAATCCTTGGAGCCTCAGGCATTCAAGGAAACCTTTCCTTGTGTTGATTTCATTCTACATACAGTGAGCTGTAGTAAGGGAGTGGAATAGGCAGAGGAGGAAATGAAGAAAAAACCAAAAAACAAAACAGAGAAGTGAAATCCTGCTTTACTTGTACCAGAAAGACTTGCAAGTCTGTTTTTGAATTCCTTGAAAACCTTTGTTGGGACTCCATGTGGGATCATGCTAAGAGCCCTTGTGCAGATGTTACAGTGGCTCTTTTCTCCTAGTGATAAATCTATGCCATCGACGTCTTAATTCATTCCTGTCAGACATGCATTTGTCTATGCTAGTTTTAATGTAGGAATAGTGATTATCTTGCTTACCTTTGAAATTTGTGCCTGTGTGAAGTACTGGAGTTTTTCCCACCACTTCCCTTTACTGGTTCCCTTTTCTCCTGTACCAATTCTCTGCATTTACCTGTAGTTATGCCATTTACCTGTGTGTGAAATGAACACTGCATTTATCATCACTGCAGAATATTTCCAAGGAAGTCTTGGGTTGCCAAGGTTTCTATCAAAGGTCACAGTGCAATCTAAACGTTTTGCAGAAGATCTCCTTCTCCCTGTGATGCCATGCCAGTTTTGAGCACAGAGCCCACTGCTGTTCCTTCCTTTCTCAGCTTGGGTTTGCCTTTTGCTGTCCCAGTGTATTCTCATCAGATGATTTTGGCAAGTCTTTTGAGCTACAAACAAGCATCACTGTCACAACAAGGTGATGCTGACAGGAGCTTCCTATGCTGTCTGTTTTCTCAGGAGTGGGGCCTTCAGAAGCATCTCAACCAACACAAAAGCAGAGCACGTCCTGTACTTTCCCTTAGCCACTGATGCCTCTTCAGCATCACTGCCCATGAGCTTGCACACATCCACCAGCAGCTAAATAATTCAATGGCTGCTGAGGGATATATTGGAAAAATTCAATTGGTCTTCTAAAAAGTGTATATTAATGAAGTGTGTCTATTTAAGAAACCACTTTAATAGGCAGCAGGAGAATTGTTGAGCATTCTGCCAAGGGCAACGGGTACAATTTATACTGCTAACAGAGGATATTACTCACATCTAAAAGAATAAATTGGATATCACCAATGCACTGAATCACTCTCTTGAAATAGAGGTGGGGAATAGGAGAAAAAATAATATCCCAAAAGCATTAAAGAATCCATCAAAGAGTTTAGACTTGTTATTAAAAGCTGTAATCAAAGCTGGATCCCATTGTGCTCTCACTCTAGCTTAATGGTTGGCAATGCTCCCCTGATCTCAGTGGCATTGCTAAGAAGGGAGTCAGCACAGTCAGAAACAGATTCTTTTTAGTCTCATTTTCTTTAGCTAAAGGTGAAGTGAAGAGAAAAACCTATTTATTTACCAAGATTGATGAGAAGAGGCTAGAGAAATGAAAGCAATATTCCCTCCTGTGTTCAGCTGTATTTCAGAACTGGAGAGATTAACCATGCACCTCCAGGGACAGTCCCCTCCTTGTCACAGATGTGAGCCCTTCTGGCAGCAGGGCACAGGAGAATTTTCACACTCTGTGCCTGCCTGTTTGCCCCATGCTACTGCGTGGCCTCCATTAAGTGGCACCACAGTGTTTATCAGGACTCATCTTAATTGAAAAGGCTCTCAACACTGGCCGAAGTTGAAGTTCAAATTTTTCTTTCAAGTTTTTTTAACTGCTTGGCACAGGCTAGCATTATGTAAAGGGAGAGTATCCAAGGGAAAAGAAGGTGCACGATGCACCCCATGCTAGGGAGAGATAAGACAAAGTCAGCACCTTTTCTGAAACTCACTGGGAGTTTTGTAATATTCCAGAAAGAGCAGAACTGAGTCGTTAATAAAAAAGTCAGCACCCCAACCTCTGAAAAGACCTCAACCATTAGAAATGTCTCACAACAATGTTAGAGCCCCTATGTTTTTCAAATGTGTAAACTTCTGGAAAATACAGCATAGCCTCTCCCACATGCTGAGCACTGATATGCCAGCTTTAGCTTACTGACTCCTCAGAAGTTAAAGAAAATTGTGTAGGGAATGGACACAAATGAGTTAATTTCAAGTCTCTCACACAGAAGAAATGTGGTGTGTTTGTACAGTAACCGAAATGTTGCTTTTCTGTATAAGTCAGCAGTGTGTGGATTTTTCTATTGTGCTGCATGTGCTGTTTACTGACTCATTTTAATTGTCTTTCCACAGACAATAACAATGTGCTTGCTATCTGTAGCCACTGAACTCAGACTTATCCCTTTCTCCTCCAGGACTTTTCCTTGCCTGAATGATACAGGAGCAAGGACAGCCATTTTGGACACATAAAATAAAGGTGAAGAGGAGGATTCAAGAGGGGCAAAAAGGCAGCCACCTGAGATAGTTTTCTTCCCTTATATGGACTTTCTGATCCTCATGCAGCCCAGAGGGCTCATATAATACAGAGCATGCAGCTGGACAAAGTTTTTTCTGGAGAACTAATGCTGATCGAAGTTCAAGCTCCTGGAGGGTCCAGGGGGATGATGTAAGCTCCTAGACAAGAGCATTGTGCCTTCATGTATTTCATCATTTTTCCAGGGCCAGCTAGCACTCTGCTGAGAAATTCCTGTGTTTGGCTGGCTGGCAAGTAGGATGCTCCAAGTCCGTGCCAAATCACCTCGTTGTGGAGGACACAAAAATTTACAAAATTTGATGGCACTTGCTCCATGACATTTGGCTTCATCCTGCAGCAGAGGGGCCACAGACACAGTATTTGCTTGAGGACTGCCAGAAGGATGTGGGGGAATGTAGTTTCAGGGCAGTTTTCAGTGCCCTGCCTGCCTCCCCAGACCAGCACAAACACTTCCTTGCCTCCATGGTGAGCTAAGAACAGAGGGCTAATGAAGGCAAAAAGTATCAAACTCCAAATTATTAATTTTATCTATACCAGCTCTCCAAAGCATCTTACCACAAGTGTACAGGGACCTCCAGTCACCTCAAGTGAAGGGTGGGAAGAGGAGTGAAACCTCCGGATCATAGTCTTGGCCTAAACTGTTGTTGGCCTAAACTGTACTTAGGCTGTGGATAAGGTCCCAGCACTCTGCCACTTCTCTTTGCAATGCTGATATGAAAAGCAATTGTTTCTTAGTTCTGCTTCAGCAACAAGAAGCGGCCTTTCAGTTTCTATAAATATAACCCTGCCCTTCTTACAATAAGTCATCATATCCCAAGGTTTAATTCAAAAGGAAGAGTGCCTTTTTCAAGGTTTGAAAGATTAAAAATACTTTAATGGATCTCACCACATAGTGGTGAGTCACTAATGAAGCAGGGAACTTATGAAAAACTGTGTACATAGAAAACCAGTTTGTCCTGGAGGGGCTGAGTGGTCCCATACAAGTGGATAACTTGAGATAGGTACTGTAAACTCATTTGGTGTACAACACTTCTCATTCCATATTTGCACAAGGCTTTACAAATGAAACCTCATTCTCTGTTGCTGCATAAGTAATACCATAATGTGACACAGAGCAGCTGAACAGGAAAAGTGAGAAAGTTTCCTGCAGAAATCAGGCAGATGGATTCAGGGCCCTGCCTACTTTTCATTGGACTGCCACTGGAAGGCAAGTGTCTGTACAGAATTCACCAAATTTTTTCCAGCTGAGAACTTCAAGTGGGTCAGGCATCCTGCAGGACAGCTTGATAAGCTGAACATACCATTCAAATTTTACCCACAAAAGTAAAAGCTTTCCGATTCTTCCCTTGAGAGGAACTTCAGGTGATGCCTGGTTGGCAGCTCTCTAGACATTAACCTTAGATGCCCTAAAATCTCCAGTTCCAAAAGCAGTACATCTGTAAAGCATGCCTATTATTCACTGCTGTGCTACTCCAGCTGAATTCCAAAGCAGCTCTGTAACTGGTGCAAAATCTGACTAATGAAGTGCTAAATCAAGCCCAGCAAGTAGAAGGGTTCAATTCTTTTTTAGTTCAAAGCTCTTGCAATTAAGGATAATTATGATCCAATATTTAAACTGCTTCTGTTTCAGTTTTCCTGCAGATGAGATTTGGGTTTTGCACACATAATACTATTTCGTTTCAGTAAATATTTCAGTAATAGTAAAAGTGGTCTATTATCATGTAGTAAAAATCTGCTGCAACATTTATTTACTAATAGCTGTGAACTATTCAGAAATGGCCCAAAAAAAAAAAAAAAAAAAAAAGGCAGACCAGTCTGGAACTGCATGAATGGGTTTGCAAGAGCACTGTTTGCTTTTTTCCTGTAAGCTTCTATTGCTGCAGGGAAATTTGATTTATGAAGCCCTGAGTCCATGTCTGCTTCAGACCCTGGCCTGTTGCTTAATTTAGCAACGAGGCATCAGCTGTGGATTGGCTGCCTCGGAGCAGCACAGCAGTTGGGCTCACTCTCGCTTTCCCTTGTGTAAGGTCACTTTCTCCACCAGCTTGAACGTGTGATGTGCTGCATACAAATAGACAGGAAAAGGCAAAAGCTTGTTGTGAAAACTGTCTGGCTCTCTGCTACTCATCAACAGCATTCAGCCTGTTGCAGCTGAAATGACACTGCCTTACTCCTCCCACCTTACACCTTAAGCCTCCCTTTAGCCCTGCTCTGTTTCTGCAAGTGTTTTCCTTCAACCCCCTGTGCTTCTTGTTTGCTTCGTTGTTTTCTCGCACCTTTATCCAAGAGGCTTTATTTGGCAGACATTTTGGAGTGGTGACAGACCATCTGAGCTCCAGACTGTTCAGTTCAGTAGACCAAAAGGAAGGTGACATGACAGCTGGAATAAGTATCATACCATTTAACACACATAGTGGGAGGCGAGAGACTCTTAAGTCTTACAACTTCACATGCTGACGGGCTGGAAGATGGAGGTGTAATAGGTAAAAAACAACTAACAGGAGTCCTAAAGGGTTCAGCACCTAAATTTTACCTTTATTTTTTTCCGGGCATGTTTCTGTGTTTTCAGAACATGAAGTAAAGTTCCTTTCTATTTTTACCTTCTAGCTGCTTAAGTGGATATTCTTTATAACCCAGTTTAGGTCTGGAAGAGCTGCAGTTGCTCCTGCAGGAATCAAATGGAGGATATGGTCCATTGTAAAAATTTGCATTTATCAGATGTCAAAGAACAGAGATAAAGCAATTTTTAATGTCCTCTTCCAACAAGTGCAGAGTTTATATCTCTAAAATTTGCTGACCACTTTGGCTGGATTAACTCTTCAGTTATTGACTTCAGGAGGTGCTCTACTAGACTCTGCACCATGTATCTTTTTGGATATACATATCTCCATGGATGAAAGCTGTTTAGAGCTCCATAAGCAAAGCAGAGCTACAACCATGGGGCAGTCCTTCTGCCAAGCAGCAAGCTTATTCAAGCAAAGAGAAAGTCTCAAGAATCTTTTCTAATGAATTTTTTCACAGAATATAAATATAGACATTTCTGTCAATTCCTTCATTAACAAATCATTAAGAAGAAAACACAATTGTTGTTTACACAGAAGAACAACCCAAATAATCTAACCTTTATTTAGCATTGGTTTCTGCTAAGACTTTTTTCATAGTTGACCTTTTCTACTTCAGGAGAGATCTTTATGAAGAATAAGCATGGATGGGGGGGAGGAAGAAATGAAATTATCCTGCTGAAGTGATAATTAAGACAAGGGCCATGAAAATAATATATTTCAAAGGTCTGGGCACACTCAGTCGCCTTGGGCAACAGGACAACATAAGTGACGCTCTGCCCCTCCTACAGCCCTTCCTGTCCCTGACATCAGCACATTACTGTCATTAAAACTGTCATAAAAAATAGACAGGGCTGATGGGCTGGCTGAGAGGAGCTGTGACAGCTGCTTCGTGTGTGTCACTGGGTTTTATCACTCCATTACAGGATAATGATAATGATTAGCCTTGCCTTGCTCTCAGAATGGAAAGAGGTATTTTTGATGAAAGGAACTAAAAGCTTGGTTTGGGCTTCATGGCAAGATTTCAAGAATCAACAGCATCTGTCAGCACAACTCCAAGTTATTCTAATCTGCATTCCCATAACAATCAGATGGCAAGTGTATGAGACAGCCCCTGACCTGCAGGGCTCATAGATTTAAGGAAAAAAGGGACATGGTGTGGAAGAGGAGGCCATTTTGGGTGTGTTAATGTATATAATGACTGAAATACATGCATATGTCCATGGATATTTTGTATACAAAATGTAGGGGAAGCCAGTTTCTAGCACTGCCTGTCAAGCAGCTCTTGTCTGTGGGACATTGAGCTACCTTGTCCTCATGCCAGGTTAGTTTCCCACTCAGCAGGTGATGTGAGACAACTCATGCAGGTTCTCTGAACTGTATGACAGGCACAGAATGCTTCCTGTTACCTGTATGTGAAACCAGGGTATCCTGAGTTAGCTCCTCTGATTTGGCCTGTAGTCTTTGCAAAGACAGTGTTTTGTTCTGGGCTGAAAGCATTAGAAAACAAGTCAAAGGTTCCAGGTTTCCTTGTTGATGCTAAAGATTTAACACAAGAGATATAAACAAGGACCTAGTTGCTCAGATAATCTCAATTCCTGTATTTTCTAAGAAGTAAAAATTTCAGTCCTCATGTTCATTAATACAGCATTTTAAGCTCTCAAACAAATGTGAAATGTTCCAGATCATTATATCGGGTAACCATACATACTAGTAGGTATTCTCATCATTTCTAGCATTCCTCTTTTCACTCTTCCTCTTACAAAGGAAGTAGAAATCTGACTGCAAACACACCAACACTAAAAGACCTGAAAACATATTGGGCACACCAACAAGTATTTTGTGGCTCTTCTTGGGCCAGGGTCTACCATCTTTATTTAATTCTGAGCATTTCTTGCTCAGGAGACAGTCCAAATATAATTAGTTTTTTCCTCTGATTTAAGCATAGGGGAAACAGACTCACGTCTTTATTGAAGTGTCCCTTTCTCTGAAGATGAAAATGGAAGTTCTCAGCAAAGGAAGCACTTTAAATTGTATTGTGAGACCAAGGGCTCTGAAAATTGTTCAAATCAAATTCTCAGCTTTCTTCACAGGGTAACATTGTAGGCTACTTTTTTAACAGCAGTTATCTCAAACCAGGCTTTAATTCTTCCTACTTTTAGAATTTTGTCTCATTTCAAATGGACATTCCTTGGACATGGATGATTTTTCTCCTTTTGTGAATCTTTGGAAGTCCTCTCTGTTGCACATGCAACAGAGCCATGGGCTTTTAATGACAAAACAAAGCCAGTAAAAAAGTAGACAGAAACACAAACATCTTTCCCTTTAATCCAATGGCCCCCAAATCTGAGATTTCTCTGTGGTGCAAGAGACCCAGCTGTGCTACTGTCAGATGAAAATGCAACTTGACGTTTGTTCACCTCCCTTGCCACTCAGTAGTTGGTCTGTTCTGCTCCTCAGCTGGAGTTCTGTCATGCTGGGTCAGGTCACACTTCACTGACCACAGGGATCACAATCAAGATGGGCTCTGTGCCCTGTGGTTCTATCACTTGCTGGCATGCAGGCCACCAGAACCTCAAGCTCTTACCTGGCCTCATTCAAAACCTGTGTCAGTGATGACTGAACCACCTGTTCATCTTGGGACAATGGATATTGTATCTCAGTATGTGCAAATGGAGTTTTCTTCACTTTGTATAGTAAGTTATTACTCCAGAAGAACTTAATTCTCTGTCTCCCAGATTCCTACAAGTGTTCCAGGGTTGAAATGGTATATAAACCCCACATATAGGCCATAGCCACAGAAGTGTAAGGTGTCATCTCTTCTGAAAGGTTCATTTCCTAGCAAAGCTGGTCCAGGCCTTTCCAGCCAAGAGAGAACTGGATGGGCTAAGCCATAAAGCAGGAAAGGTGTGAGAAGGAGAACAACTACAACTTCAGAATACACTAGCAATACAAGGTCCTGGAAAGACCTGTCTGTGATCCACATGGTTAGTGTAGGATCTGGCGGCATGCTGCTGGTATCAGAGGAAGCAGAAGCAGTCATTCCTCTGTGGGTGTGTAACAAAGTCAAATATAGTTTGGGAGTAATCCAAAGATACCAAGTTAATTGCTCAGTGCTATGTCTGCAAGCTGTGCAGAGGAAGGAAATAGCAATTTCATTAAGCTTTTAGTGCAAACAACACACCTCTTAGTCTTGCTTAGTTCCTACATGTTACTCAAGATTTGTTGCCTTCATCATATTTCATTTATATAAACTGAACTGTCATTTTCCAAAGGGGACACTGGCTGTTTTTTGACAATCAGCAACATTAATTAGTACCATTCTGGTTTTATTCAAAACAAGACAAAATATATATGGTCCTCATAAATAGCCTTTTGGCTAAGGTAAAGGTATGAAGTGTAAGAATATGGTACTTTATGAGTTCTGGATTGTAGCAGTCTTCAAAAAGCATCAGCAAAAACAAACAAACAAATAAAAATAGCACAATATCCTGACCTATAATTACTTGAACAATATACTTTGTGGTAGAAGCACAGAACATTTTGCAACACAGTGACATTTTAATACCTGCAGATAAATTCCTTCAGGTACACTTTGAGAAGCACCATTTTTAACATCCAGACTCTCCCACAGGCAGAGCAGGCAGATGGTCTGGTCCCACGGAGGTGTGCAGGAGGAGTCACACCACAGGCAGGGACAGCTGCACATTTGGACACTCTGCTTGGTTCAAGACCAATGTAAACACCTCCACCCTTTCATCCCCTCTTTTCCATCCTCACTTAAGGGAAAGCAGCTCTGGTTTAAGTCACCACTGCTGCTTGAGGGATCAGGGGAATATTTTTAACCTTTAGATACACAGGCGCCAGGAGTGATCCAGCTCCTTCCTGTCCGTGGTGTTCCTCCAGAGCACCAGGACCTTTGCTATCCCTTCCAGGCTGAATATCTCAGGGTGTCCCTACCCTGCCCAAGCTCTTCTCTCCCCCCATTCCCCTCTGGGCTTCACACCTGCAGTTGTTCCAAGCCTTTGCTGTCTCCATCAAGTGTCCCCCTTCAGCCCTTTGCTTGGTTACACCTGCCAAAGCTTGCAAGGGCTTCAAGATCACCTCAACTTTTGACCAACACTGACACTCTGTGTTTGCCATTTATTTAATCTTCTCCTGCAATGGCAGCCGCACCGTATTTGTTTAGAGAGGCAGAGAAAAGCCTAAAGCAAAACTGTAAAAGCTGCCTCAGGGATTCCCAGTGCCTGTTAAAGTGGGTGGAACCAGGCAAAGCTATCTCCTAGACAATTCAAACACCTGCTAAAGGGCTCAATCTGTCACGACTTCATGCACTTGCACTGTCAAGAAGAGCATTAGGAGAGAAAATTGAAATGAGTTTCTAACCTGAGAATACTTTTGGTTTGCAGTCTAAGCGTTTTGGCATTCAGAACTGTAACTGCATGGAATGGGCTGCAATTTCCCTTTTCCCTGTACTGATGTGATTTCTTGCTTCTTAAATCTTCCTAACAAATTTTAATGGCAACTGCAGATTTTCCATGGTTTTGAGCAGTTATCTTCATTCATGTAAATGGGAATCTTTTGATGCCTTCTAAGATGATTCAAAATTTTTAACTATACCATGTTAATAAAATTTGGTTATGAAATTGTGAATTTTGATGAGAAGAAGACCTTTGCAAAAGACTTTTTTGCTAAATACTCCTCAATTGCTTGCAGAGATGGTTACTATTTCAATGTTCAAACAATAATGAAAAGAGAAAGGAAAATAATATGCCTTCTCTGACTACCTCTATTAGTTGCTGTAGGAAATTTTTAGTGAAGAGTAAATGAACTTTGACTTGGAAAACAAAATGTCTCTATGTGCTTAACCTATGCAGTTAGCACCATCTCAGTGCTGGGGGCTTGGCTGGCTGATTGTTTGCCAATTTGCCTTTTATCTAAATACCCTGCAAGGCAATTTTGAGAAAAAGGCCTAAGTTATTTTGTTTGTTGGTTTGTTTCTTTAATTTTTCCTCAAATTGGTTCCTAGGCTGTGGTTCTACAACCCTTGATGACATAGGTGTATAAACAGGAGCCGGCTAAGTGAACTTCAAACCAGATTGAGAGTTTACATGTGGTTGTGGCATTTTAAATCTGATTTACAATTGATATTTCCTTCAAAATTAGACTTAATTAATTCCAGCCAAACTAGTTTAAAACTAAACAATCTTATAGCCAGACAGAATTGCTTAACCAAATGAATAAAATTACACTTTAACCAGGCTGTTGGTCCATGATAAGTTTTTCTAGATACCAAACACGTGTAAAGAGAATCTCAGAAAAGCTTATTTTGCAAACCATGAAGTCCATGAAGTACCTGGATGGTTGTTCTGACCCTTTATGGTCTTTCTTAGCACAGCCACACCACTGCCCTCTCTCAGCTAACCCTGTGCCAGTGATACTGAGCTATAGGACAGCTCCAGGCCAGAGGTACTCTTTAGGCCAGCTTCACTGCACTGCAGATGAAGAGGAGGCAGGCACAGCCAGACCACTCCTTCTGCAGCCACCAGAGCCTTTGTGACCAGCTGGGTGGGGAGGTTTGGACACCTACCCCTCTGCACCCCTGCACAAGGTGTTTGCAGCCCTGGCTGGCCCTTCGTCCTCCTTTGGTGTACCTGGGGCAGAGCCAGACCTCCACATTTTGACCAGATGAAGTTACAGCTGGTGGGTCCAGGGACACTGGGGAAAGGAATGAAATGGGTGATTTTGTGTTTTGTCTCTACTGTATTTCTATTCCTTTAGCCCAGAGAATGTGAAAAATGTTTTGTGATAGCCTACATCACTGTGAGCAAATGAAATAGAAACAAGGATGTGTCTGATTGCAAGTTCTAAAGGAAACTGTGGAATGTTTCCAGTCTTATTAATCTAATCTACCTTTTTCCTTTTTTTTCCCCCCCTAAGATAACAGTCAATGTTCCTTTTTCATACTTTAAAGTGAAAATAAATTACTGCTGAAATGCATAACACTTGCTAGCATTCACCTGCAGGAAGTCCATAACCCTGACACTGACAAGCAATACATTAAAGCATGATGTTGAAGATGAAAATAAGGCAATGGATGCTAAAAAATCACAGATGCAATCAGCAAAAGGGGCTCCAGTCTTTATGAATGAACATGCTGTTGCCAGCCTCCCATCTCTAGGCATAATAAGGAATACAAAAAAGGATATATTACTTTAATTTCAACTTCTATACTTTGTCAAGTATAAAGTTTTAACTTTTGCTCTATGTCAGTGGCCTGTTATTTTTTTGGCTTTGCACCAGAGTCTGTTAAAACAGAAGAAGAAAAACATTTCAATCTTAAAGGTCCACAGGGAAAAAGATCTTAGTTTGATCTCATTTTCCTTTTAACATTAATTGCATGTTTAGTTTTTGTAGGCAGAGGGCCAAAAAGCAAAATAACAGCTTCCACCATGAGCATGACTAGGGCCAAGCAGCAGAATTCAAGGCCATTTTGTTCTTAGTGTTTCTGGCACTGAAAATCCCTGACTCTGGCTCAGTCCTTCTATTACCATCTTGGATGAGTTACAGAATGACCCTGTGCATCTCAAAGTGCAGAATGAAATAAGAGTGTAGGTGCCTGCAGAGCTTGAGATCATCTATGCAAACATAGTAGTTTGTAAATACTGCAGTGCACCCTCACTGCTCTTCTGCTGTCTCTTCCCCTTAGCTCTTAAGCTGCACCTACCTCAGTGTCATTAAGAAGTGGCACTGAAGACTTGATAAACTTATTTTTTTTAATCTGAAAATGTTTGTTCTTACCTTTCCATGTTCCAGCAAACATAACCGCTCCACTCAAAAAGAGAGCAAGTCATTTTAAAGAGAACATGCAGGGGATGAAAGCACATTTTGATTTGGTTAGCTCTTAGAGCAAAAGAGATTTGGTTTCTATCAATGGTACAACAAAAACTGAGCCAAATAATCAGTTCTTTATACTTCAGGAGTTGGCTTAGGTTCATAACTTGTCCCAGTTAAAGAGAGGTGATCCAAGATAGCCCAGGACAGAAGGCCATGAAAGTGGCAGGCTAGAGATGGGAATAAAATGTCTGTGGTTCCTTTCCCCAGAACTGACCTGAGAATACCAGTCTGTTGTGATTGCTCTCAGGGCCTTGATGAAAACAAGAAGATGCCCTGTCACATCCCTGCTCATGCTGGAGATATCTTTGATCACAGATCAGCTCACCACAATGCCCAGGCAGGTTTGGAGGACCCTGTGCCTCAGCCTGTGTTTTCAAAACAGGACAGAATTGGACCATCTACAGAAGGCCTGGGTTCACCTTGGTGTGCCACAACCACAGCTTCTAAGGCAAGCAGGAACAAGCTTATTCAGGGGTGTGTTTTTTCTTCTCAGCTTACTTTGGGTATACTTATTACAGCATAAGCTCCTTTTGCTGCCTTAAACATTATAATAATTTAATCAGCTGTCATCTATTGAATGATTTCCTTCCTTCTACCTATCCTTCTACACTATCATTATAAGGTCCAAATTTGTTAAAAAAGCAATTAACCACAAACTTCATTTAGTTAACTAAAATGAGAGGAGATCTTTTTATTTGTTTGTATTTGTTACTGTAATAGTAGCAGCCATTTTGCAATGACTCAAGGGGAAGAAAACAAATTATTTTAAACATGTAATAAATACCTAGAGAAAAATTGCACTTTCAATGTCAAATAAGTTTTACCTACCCTTATCCTGTGTTTCACAGTTTTTTATGGTGTTTCCATTTTTAAAGACTGCTTTTAAAATAAATGTCAGTAAGCGTTCCCTAGAAAATAATGTGTTTGATGGCATTTCTTTTCTTCTGTGCATGAATGGCTTAGGGACAACTGTTGAGTTTTCAGCTATAAATGCAAATGTAAACCTAACCCAGTTTACAATTTGAATGTGTGCTATTTGCTCCAGCTGTTCTGTGTTTGCAAGGTGGTCTGATTCAATCCCCTCTATCAAATGACACTGTTTAAATTCTCTGGTTGTCTGGCAAAAACCACTGAAAGGTGAAGAAAGCGATTTCAAGATAGACAAACACTGGTTTTTTGGTTAGATATGTAGGGAAACCACTACCTGTCCAAAAATTTCATAGCGTTTTTGAGCACCACATTTAGAGAACAGAAGGAAAACAAAACAGAATTTTTGATCCCAGTGAGACTTCTGTCACTTGTGGGAGAGTGGACAGGGGAGGTTTGGGGGCCTGCTTCTACAAATTTTGTGGAGCTACACTCTGGTTTTTCCTGGCCAATTTGCCAGGGAGAAGTACATTTTATTTTTCTGCCAGGAGTAAGCTTGCTCAGCCAGCAGGCTGAGCTCTCCTGCTGCTTGCTGTACACAATCAAGGACTGAAGGCATTCCCTGTGGGAATAGGTATCTCAGCACATTTACGTTTTGCAGGCTGAGAAATCCGGGTAGCAGAATGGGCTGGAATGGTGAAAAAAATCAGTCCTGGGCTGGTGAGGCTCAGCGTAAAAGGCACATGCTGGAGACAGGAATGTAGTGGCAAACTTTAAAGGAAAATCATGAATCACGTGATCTTTTGGGGAGGGAACAGTATTCTTCCTGGCTGTGCCTGTATGACATTCACCACTTGTCAGATGGTCTGTAATGTCACAATATGGCTATGTGGGAGCAGCGCCAAAGCTGTCAGAAGGGTCTAACATACAGAGCATGGATCCTCCTCTGAATCTGCCCCAGGTTTCCTGAGGTTTTGGTTAATGCTCATCCCAAAGGGTTTCATCATTTTTACCTTTTCAGCTTGGAGTCACTAATGTTATTGACACAGCATTGCACGTCTTGAACCAAACACGCCTCCAGTTCCCCGTGCATATCAGCTGAATTATGTAGGTCTTGGTCACTGTGATGAATTTGTCTTGGGGCAGAGAGCCTGTTTATTTGAAATGCTGCTGCATCTGTGCTCAGTCCACACTAGGGTTGTGCATCCAATTAAAAAAAAAATACATGCAAATTGCTCTAAGTGCCAGTTTGAAAGCATAAATGAAATCTTGTTACATGCATTGTCAGATTGATAGGCTCTGCTGCAGGAAAGAATAACTTTCATTTTATGGCAGTATTTGCTTATGAATCTACTGGGAGACGATTTCTTTGCTGCACAGTCCTTGGCAGCAGCCTTGTGAAACTTTAGCATTCCCAATGTTCTTCATCTTTCTGGTCAAGCATGGTGACCAGCCAGGACTTGGGAGTGTGACTTTCTGTTTCTAGCTCTGCACTGGCCACAGAGGCACAACCTCACCCACCTGCAGCCAGATCAGCTGCAGAAGTGGGTAAATTCTAGCTCCTTTCCCCTTCTCTTTGTCTGATGTGACATTAAACACTTGGATTTAGAATCAGCCTGCAAAGATACATCCCTGCTGCACCTCTGCAGTGGAGAGGAGAGGGAGATATCCAGGTTGCCCTGAAGAGGCAGCACTAAGCAGTTGAGCCCAGTCAGTACCAAGTCCCACATCCTGCCTGGCATCATGTAGCCAGAAGCACAGTGCTTCTACAGCTCAGATATTGCCAGAAAAGACCTCACCTAGTTCAGTTATCTCTACATTCTGCAGTGTGCACCCACCATTCCTACATCTCTGCAGCCTGGTGACACAAAAGGTTGATGTTTTACAGTGGCTTTGTGATGTGGGGATCAAGCTCCTACAGGATACTGTGGTGTGCTTTAATGTAATTGAGGTCATGTTCAAGCAACGTGACAAGTTACAGTTTGTCTCATCAATACAGGCAGGAGATGGAGCACTTTGAAGGCTGTGAAGGAGTATAGAATCAGTTACCCCTTTTTGGCAGCTGTTCTAATAGAAGGTAAAAAATTATTGTCCTTGGCAAGCCCCTTTCCTAGCACTCAGAAACATGCCCCAACCTCAAAGTAGCCCATAATAAAATAAAAAGAGCAACCAAAAAAATCCCATTTTCAGTAAGCAGTGAGGTTTCTTCATCAAGCCCTTGCTTTAAAAACAGCCAGCATTAAGGCAAGGAAGGCAATGGGATGAAGAGAAGTAAAAATTCTCTTCAGGGAGCCAGCTCACCATCTGAAGGGGTACCCCCCTCTTCCCTCCCCACAGCTTGTTTCTCCTTACAGTGTACCGTATGGCTTAGCAGCTCTGCAAATGTTGAGACAAATGTGCTGGGGAGCAAAGAAATGTTTCCTTATAGCCATGCCAGGCTGTCACTCCTCTGCCTCTCCCACTGTTAGGAGCTGCTAGACTCTCTCAGCCATCTGGTGCAGGATTTGAAATTTCCTGCTGCTAACGCTGGCCAGTCCTGGCATTGCTGTGCACTTGCTCTATGGAGATGAGACAGATTTTGAAGTGTTTCTACAAAGCTGGAAAAGCAGTGGAAAGGCTGGAGGAAAATGAGTAGGAAGGTGTGAGCTGGAAACAAGACACACACTGATGATGGAGGCCTCAGCACATATTTCCCTTTTCTGGGGCATAAAGGAAAGAACTTTGTCCTTAGATTTTAGCAGTCATGGGACACAGCCATGGGAAAATAACTTGTAGATAACATGCATCTCTTCCTGTTCCCTGCTGGGGAACAGAGATGAAGACAGATTTCCAGAGAAGCACAAGGTCTTGAAACTCTTTGGATGAGGAAGGGTCTGAGAAGCCATCTGCCTCAGTTTCCTCTGCCAGCTCCTCAGTGTGGGATGCCACTCATGTGTGACAGGAAACTAAAGAAATCCTCATGAAGTGTATCTAGACCAGTGTGCCAGCAACCAGGATCAGGACCAAGCTGTGCCTGCATAGTCAGCGTGGACAAGAGCTGCTCTTGTGGCTCTCCCTGCTGGAATCTGCTCCAAACCCAAGTTACTCAGGTTTGCTAATGCAAGAGCTGTAATGCAGGTGTTAGACTCCTTTGTTTATGCACTTTTTTCAACCCACTGGCATTCAGAAATCTATCACACTAAATGCATGATTGACTTGGCCACGTTAGAGGATGTAGCTCTTTCCATACCCTCAGTGCTAGCAAAAACAGAGAACATCCTTTTCCCTGACAGATAGGGGAGACCCACAGCTGTCCCAAATCAGGCTCTGTGATCCCAAACTGCTTATTCATCACTGTGCACATGTCCCTCAGTCACTGCAATGAGTTTTGAGCCAGTCCTAGAAAGCTCTGAAGATTCTCAGAAATTCATACAACTATATTTAAAATATTAAAGAAGTGCCACAACATTCAATGGGTGACTCTGGGCAAGAGTCTCACAAGGATGTAGCCTCTGCTTGGGTGAAGTGGGTGTGTTAGGCTATCCTTAGCCAACATGAACACCCAAAATAGATACTGCCTTGAGAGAAACACAGACTGGGTTTTCCTCTGAACATTATTACACAGCAGATCCAGTTTCCATGCAAAGTGACTTGACTTTTCCCCAGTAAGCATGATAGGATTGTCAAACATTTAATTATCAATATCTAAATTTTGAAACTATGTTAGCTCCAGGTAAAAGGAGAACTATCTTAGACTGTATAGAAAAACCTTCAGTTCTCCAGTTTTAAACAACTCTCTCAAATATGTACTTTAATACTTGCAGTGTGTATGGTGGGCGTAACAATATTAGTGCAGGACTTCCAAGAAAAATATCCCATCTTTCCACAGGCTGCATGCAACTGCTTGAAAATAAAGAGCTGGAGGTATTATTTTCTATTTCCTAGTGAATAGTTGCTGAAATTATTTACAGTCTTCCCACAGTTCCAATTATTTTCCTGTGTGGCCTTACAGGCTCTCTCTATGTGCAAGGCATTTTAGTTGTGTATCTCCACACAGAGAATTTATTGGCACAGCCAAATTAACATTGGCTACCTGCAGTGATTTTAAGTCATAATAACTGAAGATGTTTCTCATACTACATGCACCACCCAACTGTGTGCCCTGAAATTCAGCTAAACGGTGCCCATTATTTTGAATACTGTTTCAGTGAGGCTTTAACAAACATACTACCTTGGCCTTGTTCAGGGCAACATTGCATGGACTTCACCATGAATTCACTTTCTGAATAAGGAACAGATAACATCTGCCCCATTAAAGATGCAGCTACACTGCAGTGGGGAAGGTAAGTGGTGGTGGTGACGAAGATGATAGTGATGGCAATGGCCATGGTGGTGGTGTGCTTCCCAGATGTCACTATGTCTTTGTCTCACTATTTAGAGTGTCTTCCATTTTACAGGCTAAATGCTGAACACAGCGGTTTACACTGCCATGTTCTTCAGATTGCCCTTAAGCTTACAGGTTTTGGAGAAGAGGAAGAGCTTCAGAGAAGCTGTCAGTGCTCCTGTCATCAGCTGGCAGTCATCAAAGGAACATTATAACCATGGACGCAACAAGAAGCAGCTTGGACTATAAAGAAGCTGTCTAGATAACAACATGTTATTCTCAAAGAAAACATTTTCTTGGATGTTTGCACAGCCTGCCGCTCTTTTGAACTTCAGAGCACTGAAAGCATGACATTTTCACCAAAACATGCACCTGAATACATCTGGAGAAACAGAAGGCCTTGTGCCCCAGGCAGGGCCTGTTTCCTTTTCCCCCTACAACACACAATGGCCATAAGAGTGGCAAATCTTATGCCTTCAGCAATTTTTCCTCCAAATCAGTGGCTACGGCGGGATGAAAAGAACATATGCTTCTGACTGATCGAATCAAGACTGTAATTTTCACCTGTTTAAAGAACTCTACTATCAGTCTAACACACTTGAGCATACTTGACTATATCTAAATTAATTACTATTTTATTTATAATTAAATTCAGAAAAAATGGAACCACATACAACAAGAACTACTACACGAAGGAAAACGTCTTTCTATCACCTAACCCCCAAAATCCACCTGAGTCTGTGCTGAGAAACAGAAGTACTCATCTACAGAAGTACTATAAATGTGATCATATTATTCGTGAGTGAGTTCTACCCTGCAAGCTGGGCAAACCCTGGCAGTCTCAAGGACGACAGAGAGGCACTGACTGCAGAAGACACAGCCACAACAGGGTTGATAAAATCAGTCGTTCACTTTGCACAACCTGGAGGTAAGGAAATCAGAATGTGGATTGGGAGGAAACAATTTGAGTTTGCTGCTCTATTGGCACCAGGCCAATAGGACTTAGAGCATCTGAAATCAGTCTGTCACTATTAGAATAATGAGGGACTCGTACATCTGCCAGCGCCAGCTTGGCAAATGTTTCTCCCTCTATCTTCACCAACTTTGGAGCTTCAAAGCAACAGCTGTGCTTCAAGCCAGCTGCACACATCATCCCAAATTAGCTGAGTTGCACAGCTCCCTCTCTGTTCCATTTCTTGTCCCACCAAGCAGAAAGCCTGACAATATGTGGATCCTTACGACTGAGCTGTCATCCACCCAAACTGGAGAACTACCAGGACCTGCTGACCATGCACTAGAGGGAACAGAACCAGAAAAACAAGCAGGTATTCCTTTCATTGTGCATTGATGATGGACAAGGTATAACTGACACCAAAGAAGGCTCTAAGCATCAGCACCTTGTTATTTGAAGTCTCTCATACCTTTTCTATGTAGTCCCAATGGGCAGCTCCATACAGCCCTGGCGCTTTCTCTCCTGCTTCTGTTTTCCTTCTGTAGGTCCAGCTAGCTCCTTCCTGCCCCTAGCACAGCCATCTAACAATTTCTGTCCCTCACACAACCTCTGGTCCCTTCCCCCTCAGCATGGCCAGCAGACTCCAAATGACCACTCTACCAGCTAACTCACTCTTTTACCACACCAATAGCTATGAGGGCAAGGCTGTTCCCACTCTTGGGTAATTAACACAGCTGCAATTCCTCAGAGGCAAGATGGCCTTTAGCACTATCTCTGTCTTCCCACACACTGAGGGTTACTGATAAACTCAAATTGAAACATTCCCTATTCTCATTTAGCAACATCCCAGGCCAGCAACACAATACTTTCAAGAACTTTTATGTTCTGCAAGCATTTCAGCAAATCTCAAACCATAGAGTAAGATGCATTCAGAAATGACTCCACAAAGAGAAGAAAGATTTTTGCAGGATGGTCCGGTCCCATGGAGATGTGCAGGAGGAGTCACACCACAGGCAGCAGAGGGACAGCTGCACATTTGGACACTCTGCTTGGTTCAAGAGCAATGTAAACACCTCCACCCTTTCATCCCCTCTTTTCCATCCTCACTTAAGGGAAAGCAGCTCTGGTTTAAGTCACCACTGCTGCTTGAGGGATCAGGGGAATATTTTTAACCTTTAGATACACAGGTGCCAGGAGTGATCCAGCTCCTTCCTGTCCGTGGTGTTCCTCCAGAGCACCAGGACCTTTGCTATCCCTTCCAGGCTGAATATCTCAGGGTGTCCCTACCCTGCCCAAGCTCTTCTCTCCCCCCATTCCCCTCTGGGCTTCACACCTGCAGTTGTTCCAAGCCTTTGCTGTCTCCATCAAGTGCCCCCCTTCAGCCCTTTGCTTGGTTACACCTGCCAAAGCTTGCAAGGGCTTCAAGATCACCTCAACTTTTGACCAACACTGACACTCTGTGTTTGCCATTTATTTAATCTTCTCCTGCAATGGCAGCCGCACCGTATTTGTTTAGAGAGGCAGAGAAAAGCCTAAAGCAAAACTGTAAAAGCTGCCTCAGGGATTCCCAGTGCCTGTTAAAGTGGGTGGAACCAGGCAAAGCTATCTCCTAGACAATTCAAAAACCTGCTAAAGGGCTCAATCTGTCATGACTTCATGCACTTGCACTGTCAAGAAGAGCATTAGGAGAGAAAATTGAAATGAGTTTCTAACCTGAGAATACTTTTGGTTTGCAGTCTAAGCGTTTTGGCATTCAGAACTGTAACTGCATGGAATGGGCTGCAATTTCCCTTTTCTCTGTACTGATGTGATTTCTTGCTTCTTAAATCTTCCTAACAAATTTTAATGGCAACTGCAGATTTTCCATGGTTTTGAGCAGTTACCTTCATTCATGTAAATGGGAATTTTTTGATGCCTTCTAAGATGATTCAAAATTTTTAACTATACCATGTTAATGAAATTTGGTTATGAAATTGTGAATTTTGATGAGAAGACCACTGCAAAAATTTTTGTTAAAATTGCTTCAATTATCTGCCTGATTATCTATCTGATTGTTGGTATTTCTATGTTCAAGCAATAATGAACAGAGAAAAGAAAATAATAATATGCCTTCTTTGATTACCTCTGCTGTAGGATGTTATTTCCTCAAACTGATTCTTTGGCTACCGCTACATTTATTCTGTAGGTCTTCAAATGCTAACCAGCTAAATGAACTTAACCTGGATCCAGAGTTTATATGTGGTTCTGCCATTTTATAATCTGTTTTACAATTGATAGTTCCTTCAAAATTAGACTTAATTCATTCCAGCCAAACTTGTTTAAAATAAAGCAGTCACATAGCCAGACAAAACTGTTCAACCCAATGAGGTTTTGCCTTAATTTGGACTCCCTAGGGACCCACATGAGCCTCTGTACACAGGCAGTAACTAAAGGGTACATTTAAAGTTATCCTTGGAAAATCTTGAAAAGGAGGCAATAGACAAAAATGTGTTTTTCCTTTTATTCTACTCCATCTAGTTTCACATTGCTTTTATAATTCACATAGCTGTTGCTATAAAAATAACAGTTACAGTAGTAGTCTGTTGAAGGTGGTCCTTTACCACCTTCATCTCATGCCTAGTATTTAAGGCCAGAGGATCCAAAACCATGAGTAGAATTAATGAAAGTGCAAACTTCACATCAAAACAGATTCAGGTCTACACAGTAGACCTGTGTATCCACCACAGATGTGCTGAAATAATAGATAAGCCAGAAGCTACATACTAAAAACCCAAAATCTCTTTCTGCAGAACACTCTAAATTTGAAGACTAAAGAACCTATCTCTTCCAAAGGAGCATCTCCTTCTTAGAGCTTGGCTTAAAGCAGAACACAAATGAGTTTGACATAGGAAATGAGTAGGGAGAGAGTAATTTTAGTAGAAGAGAAAACAAGACATGACAGAGGAGGCACAACTGACACCAAAGAAGGCACCAAGCATCAGCCCCTTGTTATCTAAAAGTCTCTCATACCTTTTCTATGTAGCCTCCCACAGTCAGCTCCAGCTCTTTCTCTCCTCCTCCCTTTCCGTCTACAGTTCCTGCTCACTCCTTCCTGTCTCTAGCACAGCCACCTAACCCTTTCTGTCCCTTGCACAGCCTCCTGTCCCTTCCTCCTCACAGCATGGCCAGCAAACTCCAATTGCCTCTATACCAGCTCACTCACTCTTTTATCACACCCATAGCTGGGAGGGCACGACTGTTCCCACTCTGGTAATTAACAGAGCTGCAATATACTGGGGGCAAGATTGCCTTCAGCATTATCTTTGTCTTCTCACAAAGACATCCTTTCAAGGACATGAAAATTAATTTCATTACTTCATACAGTTAATGTATAGGGAGCCACCCTATCATAGCAGGTAAGCATAAGTGAAGGAAAACTTTTCTCCCTCAGTTTTATCTGCGGATTACTATGCTCAGTCTTTTTGGTTAGGCTACATTTCTTGCTCATATTCTTCCATCTCAGTAGTCATTTGCCAGTTTGGCCAGCAAAATGAGAAAAATCAGCTATACATGCATCACCTTCAGAAGCCACCTGCTTAGCCAAAGATATTTGCAGTACACAACAGAGAGTTGTGACTGTTCTAGCATTGTGCCTCTAATGCTGAAAGAAACATAATATTTGCATACTATTAGGAGATAAATAATCATCCAAGAGTATAGAAAAGATCTTGCAGAATTGCATGGTTGGAGATGAACTTATAAAAAATCTCCCATAATTGACAGAGATGAATGAGTCATGTCAATTCATTTTTGCATGGTGAGAACTTGGCTACACTAAATTATTTAAACATATATTTTTATTGACTTTGGAAGGAACAGGGATTAATTTGATATTTTCTATTTCTTAAAATTAACCCCCCAACTGACAGTGCTGGGATGAAAACTCCTGGGATCGAGGATAAGTGGTAAAAGGAGATCACTTATTTGCCCCAGTGAGTCTCAGCCACCAAGTATGGTGGCAGCTTGGACCCTGACCTAGAAATCCTTATTCATGCCTAGTTTGGATTAGCTGCTACTTTTTTCTTCCAAATCCTATGAATATAGCTAGAAATAGGTGCATTTGCTTTCTGTGTTTTTTCTCTAATGATATGATTTGTTTGCTTATTTATTTATTTACATTGCGGAAAGAAGATTGAGAAGTTTCTGAACTTCAAAAATAAAACTCCACATCTGACAGTTCCTCTAGAGGACTTCCATTTCCTCAGAGTCTATGGAGATGGTGCTTTTACAGATGGGGTTTGGGTCAGCCTGTTCTCACTCTTCATCTCACTCTTCATCTTCCTGCATGTAAGAAAGCTCACGACTTGACAGGCAGCTCAATCCCTATAAATGGCCATTTGTTATTTATGGTGATTAGAAAGTGTCCATGTTTTCAAACCTATTACGTATGCAGTGATGTAAGGCTTCTATTTAAAAGATAATATTTATTTATCATACCAGAAGGGGCTAATGTCTGGAAAGGTTATATCGATAAAGTAAACATGGGGCACTACTGAACAAAGTATAACCTAAATGGCCTGTTTGCATTCAGTATTGAATTTTTAATCCCATTTCCCCATTTTGTTACAAACAGTAAGGGGAAAAACCGATACAGAATCCATAGGAAAAAAATCCAGGGCACTCACTGTGTGCTGCATGTGAGGAAAAAAGTCCCTCTCATATGCTTCTGCTTTATCGACAACAGTTTGCTCCCTGCCAATAACAGTAAGAGCAGCAGAGCTGGCTTTAAGTTATGATTTTCCTGTTTGTAGCTAAGTAAGTTTATTAGGGGTGAAAAAAACAGGTGGAGAGGGGGGCAGGAAGGGCTGCAATATACTGGGGGGTGTATGGTGTTAAATATTTATTCTATAGCACACTATAGAATAAATATTTAACACCCTGGTACCCCATAAAGCCTGTGTTCCCAGGCAGCTCTGCTCTCTTGGGATGCAGCCAAAAGATAAGGGAACATACTCCACCTTCAAGTCCCTTCTTATTACAGTTCTGAAGGTCAAGGTGAATGAGAATTAGAAGAGCCAAGAAAAGGGTAAAGAGAGGGAAGATCCAGATCATTAGCTGATGTGGAAAGGTGTGGGAAGTCAGACAGTTTCTGAGTCCTCTGTGGACTCAGTGCAAGCTAAGACAGAGTACTATTTTCTCAGAAGATATATGAAAGGAGAGCTACAAGTCATGCTGACTGTGCCACTTCAGGTTTCTAAAGCCTTTCCAGATGATCCTAGAGGGAGCCTAGGCTGTGTGAACAACTATAGAAACAGCTCCATCTTCCACTTTGACATTGGTTTTATTCCTAAATCTTCTCGTCTTTTTGGACGCCCTCTGCCACAGCAGTCTTAAAAGGAAAAAGAAAGTTTCATGTTGTATTATTGATTTTAGAATCAATAGAAAGTCAGAATTCTGATATGATTTCTGTGATGGCACAAGGCAGATAAAGATGGCAGTTTGCCATAGAAAGCTCACAAAACTGAAGATAGAGTGAAATCCTGAAAGGAAGATTTGTCAAAACCTCTCTGAACAAAGCAAATTTACTTGATTTCATGTACTCAGTTGACACGACCCTCTTAGCCTCAGTTTTCCAATGAGAGTACACTAGCCAAACCCACAAACATTTTTATAAACAGTGAAAGCAACACAAAGTAGAGAAGAACAAGGCAAATCAGAACTGACTTCTATTGATTTTGTGATAAAGGCTCCATGGAAACCTGCTGTTAATTACCTTTTCAGAGGAGACACTTACTTAGCTTGTAGGCAGAGTTGTGATTTTTTTTGCCCCTTTCCTTTCAGGTACAGTAGACTGTAGTGCTAGGATTAGCATAGGATTGAAACTATAAATGTGTATTGGGACATAGTTTTAATTATTCATCCATTTTATTATGGCACTGCTAAAGACCAGGCATGAATGAGACAATACACAAACTAGATATGCCCCATCACAACTGCTTTGCTAGTGAGTAATATTTTCAGCAGTTTAGCATCTCTTTCTAGTCAAAGTCAAAGCAGCACCTACCTGTCCATCTTGTTTTCCTTTCCACTGCTGTTTCTACATATGTTAGTGACTTATCCCTGCCAGGTAAATGGCATGAATGACTTAATCCTGACAGGTACAGAGCTCTTCTGATGCCTTCAGGATGGGGGCAGAGGGGAGACACAGTGCTGTGTCTCTGTGCTTAGCTCCTCTCTGAATAAAACCAGTGAGTCCCAGCTGTACAATGGCTCTGAGCTGTGTGTGGTGGAAGACAAGCAAGTAGGGGCAAATGAGGCTTGAAAACCATCTGTTCACTCACCAGAGCCATACATGGGCTGATTCAGTGTTTGCTGCCCTGCCTGGGTGATGTGAACTGTTCCTTACAGCAATAACAGGTGCAAAGCTTTCTGGCAGTAGTGTTGTTTTTAAACCCCCGAGTCCCTTTAATAATCCAGAGAGGTGGTGGGCTGAGCTCTCCAAAGCCAACTTTGTACATGCAACCTGGGCAATTACGGATGCAAAACAAATCCTGAAAGTGAAGTCACACTGTTCTTCACTTCTCAGAATTACTGGAGATAGTGTACACTGAGCAGGCTTGTACACAACAGCAGGATGACATGGTTAGACTTTGCAAACACATATGCTTTTCCTCGAAAATCTCTCTTCTGCTTCTAGGGCTGATGCAGTTCTGCTGGAAGTCCTGATGCAGAGATCATGGAATCATAGAATTTCCAGGGACATGTTCCACTAGACTAGGCTAGACTCAAAGGCCCATCCAACCTGGCCTTGAACACTTCCGTTGATGGGGCATTCACAACTTCTCTGGGCAATCTGTGCCAGTGCCTCACTGCCCTCACAGTAATGAATTCCTTCCTAACATCTAATCTAAATCTCTCCTCTTTTAGTTTAAGACTATTCTGCCTTGTTTAAACACTATCTGCCCCCTCTTTTTAAGACCCCTTTAAGTACTGGAAGATCTTCCATTTTTTTAGCCACCTTGATAAAGAAGGTCAAAGAGAAAGGACTTTGGTGACTGCAGTGCATAAGAAGATGAGCATTTAAATTATTCATTTTATACAAAATCTCCCTATACATGATTGAAAACAGGTGGTGCCTGGAATGACAGCTCATAGCTGCTTTCTGATTACTAATATACCATCATTATGTGGTGTAAGGAAAAGAGCTGCAGCAGATGGGGCTCTCTATAACCAAATAGACCATACAGGAAAATGCATGGCTCTGTTTTGGCTTACAAGCTGTAAGTACAAATGCTAATATGATTTTGACTCAGAGAGAAGTGCAGTAAAATTTGGGAGTCTTCAAACACTGCAACTGCTCTAAGTAGACAGATTTTGGTTAGTCACTCTTCTCTTGCCTGTCTTGAATTTCTTTTTTTCTCTCTGTGCTTATATGGCAGCACATCTAGAGCAAAATAAGCAAACAGAGTAAACTAGAAACAATCAGCATGATGATCTTGGTTCACACTTCAGCTCACACATCAAGAGTCTCTGTACCTTAACAAGCTGCCACTCACAAGGAAGCCAGCTCAATCACAAATTATCAATCTCTGCTTGGTTTTGATTCCAGATCTATTGTGCCTTGAGAAATATTACATCTAAAAATACTCTGTGTTAAGGTCCCCCATGTGCTTCAAGCAGGGTGTTCTAGAAATGATCTATAACATGTTAAAGAACAGCAGTGGCCTTGGTGAAGAACATTTTGCTCATTTGTATTTACATCCATTCCCAGACCAGCAAAGTGGCCAAGGTGACTTTGGGAGGAAAAGACTGCTAGAGTACAACCCGTGCAATTGGGGCCCACAACTTTCTGTGCATGTCAAAAGTCATTTGCATATTCATTATCTTTTGATGAGCATTGTGTGGTCAAGGGAAATGTACTTTCCCCTTTGGTGCATATCTCAATTTGATCAGCCTTCTGTAAATCTCCCATGCTCTGTATCAGTGTGGGTACAATTTAGTCCATTTGCTGTATGAAAAGATCCTTCCTCAGATTACTGTGGTTTTAACTGTACACAAAATATTTGGGAAGGCAGAGAGCCTGGCAGGGGAGTTTGCTGGGGGCAAATATATAATTGCTAACTGTTTAATTATGACCAGTCCCTAGAACTTTTCTAGGAGATAAAAGAAGCTGCATGCTCACCGGTGTTCAGCAGCAGAGGTGCCAGGCAGGGTTTCTAATAAAGCCAAGAAATTTTGGCATTGGGATCAGTCCTCAGCTCAGAGGCTATAAAAAAACCACAGTTCTTCTGTCCTCACAAGGAGGGTGAGAACTGAAGCAATTAATGATCCACCCCCTTAAATATGAGACAGAAGCTACAGAAGAAAGAGTAGGGACTCAGCAGATGAGCTAACCAGTGCAAGGGAATTTGGCATTGGAGAGGTCATGTTATTCACATAATTGAAAGCTGGATGTGCTTGGTCTGACTGCTTTGCTCCAGTAAGGCAAGGAGCAACCTGGCTTGCAGCTCTATAGGGACAATTCTGTTTCTCAGGTCCACTCTTAGAGGACAGCAATGACACTTAGTGGCTTGATGAAATCTGTTTTCTCATGAAAAAGTTGCCTGTATTAGAGAGCAAGGTGTTTGACTGAACAGCAGCTTTTTGCTGAATTCTGAGCATAGCTGAAGAGTAAGGATGAGACACCACCCAAAATTTTTGTCTTCATCTTTTCCAGATGTTACCCAAGGCATAGCCTCCAGTGGGACGTTATATCCCTGCCCTATCTCTGTCTGAGTGCCCAGAGCTGGCAGCATAAGCCCACGTGCCTGGGAGGCTGATGGGGAAGGAAAGACTTTGGGCACAAAAGCCTACCTTGCCTTAAGAAGGAGCTCCATCTTAACAGTGGAATTAGAACAAATAACCACAATTCACCAGGAAAAGCCATTCTCTGGAAAGGAGAGGAGGCTGTATGGCTCTCACTGTCTGCCAAGGTTGTTCGCTCCCAGATTTGTCAAGGTGCTGTGCCATCTAGAGGAATTTGAAAGGCATTTTCCCGTGCTTCTCCAAGGAGCTCATGGCTGCCCCGTGCTGGCTGGTAAAGCTGCACAGGGCTGCCACTGAAGGAGCCAAGCAGTGAGACCTGGTCCGGGGCCAAAACCAGTCCTGGCAGCTCCTGTGTCTGGTGTTCCTGCCCCAACACAGCACCAAGGCACAGAGGGGATTTATGTGAGTTATACTAAATGCCTTTAAAATGCGCTGATCTAACTGTTTGAATGTGTTTTCTTTACGGGCTCAATTTACATTCAAGTGTGATTTACAGAAACAAGAGCACATCCCTACCCAAATACCAGGCTGCTGCTGACAGAGACACCTGTTACTAGATGAAACAAGGGCTTAATCCCTTTTTTTCCCCCCGCTTTGTCATGTACAGCATCACAAAGGAAACTGCTGTAATATCCAGCTACCAGTGACTACAGGCAAAGATGGACTTCATGGCTTTTGGTGTGAAGTATATATGGAGCACACTAATGCCAATTAACATGAAACAGAGGCACAGGATAAATAGTTGGTGAATGTTGTTATTGACTGAAAATAGTTATTTAATCTTTAAAAGTGTTAAGCTGATGCAAAATATTCCCTTCATTCCTTTCTGCTCACTGACACCTCCGGTTTTATTCACCCCCTGAACTGGCCAGCTCAGTCTTATATCCTCAGCTCTTTCCAGTTCCATATGCCTGCCCTGGTTCACATTTATCTCCTCTGACTGGGAGCCATCCAAAGCTGATGGGCTGCCTATAGCTTTCCTTTGCATTACCAGAGTAATCCTGTGCACTCAGCCATGCACAATTCTTTTAGGTATCCCAATTTCTTATGTGATTTCTTATGTTCTAGCCATCAAAGACATGAGCCATGAATTAGTAGAAAAAAAATTTCTGTCTAATTTACTGTAAAAAAATTCTCAAGTTCTCACAAGTTTGAAATCATCACATGAAAATTCTACAGGCCACTTCCTTTTTGACTTGTCTTCAGTTTTGATGCCCTCTGCTCTTGATTTTGCCCTCACCAACCTGTGGGGCAGTGCTGTATGGCTCCAGAAAAAGGGTTGGTTTTCCTGACAGGAGGGGACTTTACCAAGTGATTGTCAGAGTAGGATGTTTGTTGTCATAACCATTATCCCACACTGTTTGTAGTCTAGCTACAAAAACCCCAAATCCAACCAACCAACCAAAAAAAAAAAAAAAAAAAAAAAAAAAAAAAAAAAAAGAGAGGAAAAAAGAAAAAAAAAAAAAAAAAAAAGCAAAAAAAGAGAGTGGAAACAAGGAAACAAAAAAGCGTATTGTTACAAGAAGTAATCCATTTGTATCATATTCTGTGTTTTTAAATTAGCATGTGTTTGGGAGCTCCCTTTGTAAACTTTACTCTGCTTTCTTTATTCTGCTTTCTAAGATTTACTTCACTTTCATAGCAAATCTAGAGAAGTCTTCCATGTCACACTTTAAAAAAGATGATTTTTCACATCCAGCATGAATGTACTTTCTCCTGGTTATCCAGGAGGTGAGGTCAGGGTCTCTCAGAGCCCTGCACTTGAGGTGCTGACATGCCCACCTTGTCCATGTGCTCCAGGTACTGGCCCAAAATCTGTTTCTGACTGTCATTAACTCGCCAGTAGCTCATAGAAGTCAGTTACTTCCTTCTGTCTTTTTATCCATGTCCTGAGCGATAGGGCATACAGCATGCAAGAGAAAAATGAGCTTTCACTGTATTTTCTTTCCTTCTGGGATTTCTGCAATGTTCTCAGAATGAATGATTTGTTTTGCCCCTCATCCCTTGTCCTCACAACCTGCCTGGATGCCCACCTCAGCCTCCCCAGGAGAACAGAAATAATTATTTCAGGGAATAAGTGAAACACTGCTGAAGGAACAAGAGTTTCACATTTTTAGTCTAATCCTGTAGTATCTGAGATCTGTAGAAAACAGCAGAGCATATTTTAAACTATAAAGGATTAGATTAGGCAAATACTCCAACCACTATAATTTCAGAACCAAAGGGCAGGTGGTTTATACACATTCAGCTGAATTCTGACCTGAAAAAGATGACATAGCTCCTCTGGGTGTAGCTACTCCTGCCTTCCCCATGCCAAACCCAGTTGTGCTTATTCACTAGAATAGACTAGAAAAGCAGGTTCAGTCAGTGCCTGGTAAGAAATGGCACCACTGACTTGAAAGTCAAATCAGTAGACAAAGACAGTATCTACCCTTTGATTCACTATATATTTATCAAAATTACCCTGTGTTTTGTGAAAGAAAATTATGTGGAAGATTAGGTGTATGTTGCAAAATAAGAAATTAAAATCTGCCTGAGTAACTGGGTAAATGTGTAGTATTATAAAGAAAGTAATAATGATGATGATGATGATAATAATCTAGAATAGAATAGTCAAAGACAACATGTGTCAATGGTCCCTGTTGGGAATAGTCTATGGAAGTTAATGCTGTGGGACCACAAGGTAGGAAGGATTTCTGGGCTGACTGGTGAATATGAAAAGGTTAAAGGATATAAAAGAGTTCATGCTTAGAGTCACACAGAAATTGGATGATTTGAATCATCAGACAGACCTGAGGGACATGGATATGCTGCCCTACTTAGAGTAGAGCTTTGAAAGCTGATCAAAGTATGGGCAAGAATTACTACATTTTTATGTAGGAATACCAGGAAGATTCTTACAAAGTGCTATTAAACCAGGCTCTTTAGCACCTTGTAGGAGTGTACATTTGTCCAAACTGCTCTCAGAAAGGCCTTACAGGTAAGCAATGACCACTATGTTTGGTAGAGAATTGCACAACACAGATGGGGATAAGGGCTGCAGAATGCTGAGTGTTGTACAAACATGCAAGGCATCGTTGACCTTTAGGGCTTTCAGGACAGGCAAGAAGCAGTGGAGAAGGCATTGTTCAACACAATGGAAAGGTTTGCCAGTAAAGCCAGGAAGCATGACCAAGCTTCCCAAATCCCTGTCACCTTACCTCCAACCTCCTTTGAAGGATATGAAAGAATTTTTACTGCTTTGTGACTTATAGAAGAAAATCATAAGAAGGAATTCCCACAGCAACAACATGAAAACTAAAGAGCTAGACTGTCTCTTGAAAGAAATTTGGGCAACTGGACAATGTAAGTTGCATGTACTGGCCTGAAACATCTGCTTTAATGCATTGATTTCTACAGAGGATTTTCGTATTGTTCTCTCTCTATTTCAGTTGCCTGAGGGTCCTGGTGGACACCAAGCTGTCTGTGAGCCAGCAGTGCCCTGGTGTCCAATGCTACCCTGGGATGCCTTAGGAAGAGTATTGACACCAGGTTGAGGGAGGTGATCCTGCCCCTCTTCTCAGCTCTAGTGAGGTTCAGCTGGAGTGCTGTGTCCAGTTCTGGGCTCCTCAGGACAAGAGGCACATGGAGCTCCTGGAGTCCATGTGGAAGGCAACAAAGGTGATTAAGGGAATGGAGCATCTCTCTTATGAGGATAGAGGGGTTTTTTTATCATTATGTATCTGAAGGAAGGGTGCCAAGAGGACGAAGCCAGGCTCTGCTCGGTGGTGCCAAGCAATAGGACAGGAGGCAACCAGCCTCCTGGAACACAGGAAGTTCCACTTGAATATGAGGAAGAACTCACTGTGAGAGTGACTGAGTGATGGAACAAGGTGCCCAGAGAGGTTGCAAATTCTTTTTCCCTGGGGAGACAAAAAGCTGTCTGGACACAATCCTGAGTAACATGCTCTTAGGAAACCCTGCTTGAGCAGGAAGGTTGGACTAGATGATCCCTAGTGGTCCCCTACAACCTTATCCATTCTGTGATTCTAATTAAATATTGAAAGCTGAAATCCTTCAGGAACCTTCAAAAGGAGATGTGATTTCCCCCTATTTCAGAGAGTGGAGAGGAAAATTTGTGGCTTCCTTAGTAACACTAAGTAACCAGCCCATGCTCTTAATCAAGCCTATAAATGAGCTTGTGGTAGACCTGTGCTTTTTGGAAAATGTCCTCCAAGCCTGACATTGTGTGGTGCTGGATCACAGTCTGCCCTCAAAGCTAATCAGCATGTGCCTTAATGTGAAACTACTGAACAGCACTGCTCTTGCTAGTGGCACTTACCTCCTAACACTGCAGGTGTCACTGTAAAATAGAAAATCTGCTTGTAACAGAATCTGTTCTGGTGACTTTGCAGGAGGATGTACACAGCTAGAGTTTATGGGAAAATGTTTGTCCTCTGATGCTGGATTAAATGTTATCCTCTATTCTAACCCTGTTGCTTGGTTTGTATTTGGTGGTCATCATAGTTCTCACAAGAAGAGCAAAATGTTGATGTTATAAAGGCAGATTTCTCCCTCTCCTATGATATTGCCATTTGTGAGAGAAAGGCAGAGCACCCTTGGTCTGCAAAGCCTAAGTGTTGCTTTGTACAAACATAGCAGAGCAGTAAAAGTTTAGCAAAATGTAGAAAAGAAATTTGTTTCTTGGGCACATGAAGGTTCATGGAATTTCGTCTTTCAGAGATGCCAGAGTAATTCTTTGCAGAGGGAAGTTCAAATGCTTTAATTTGGATGGCTATATCTTGTCCACCAAGTGATTAGGATGATATAATGAGGAAATCCACAGCAGGCTCCTGTCTGTTATATGTGAGCAGTATTTTAACCTTGCTGTAGCAGAGTTCCATAAGACAGAGATTGTGTCCTATCACAAAGGTTCATTGTGGGGATAAATGTATTAAAGAATGTGAATCACTTAGATATTTTAGGTGTGAAGGTCAGATCAGATGCCAAATGAGATTCACCTCTCACTCAGAAAAACTAGGTTTTGCCTGTTGTTTCACTGTTTTAACTCTGATGAAAAACCATGGTGTGAAAGCAAAAAGAACAAAAATCACTCTGATGCATTCCCTTATTGCAACCAAAATGATCCAATTTACCCACAATTAAAAAGATGCTTATAAAGAAAAAAATAAAACACAATATTTTTTTGCATTAATTTCTAGCATTTATGCCTTTGAAACATCCCCAAGGATGTATTTTAGTAATATGAATTTTGGTACATTTAAAAACATCTTTGAAGACTCTTTCATGAATGATGCAAGAATTTCCAGAAAATGTGACCTTATCAAATGGCATAAAAGATTGTTTTAATTGTGCAGATATATTATGCTAGCATTTATATATTAGGATTCATATATTTCCTACTATTAGGACATATCAGCTCAGATATCCTGGAAGGAGAAAGACCCTAGCTATCTAGGAAAGTGATATCAGCACCCATTTAAACATCTCTATCTAGGAAAGCCAGTGGGGTGTTGGCCAGAATATCAACATCTCCATATTTTCTGTTTCTCAGGTTGGGCAATGGTTATTCACAGCCCAATATTAACTCCTGCAACCTGAACTCTCCAGTAAAATCTCAACCAGTGGTGTTTGCCACTGAACTACACAGCACAAAGTACAACAAGGATACCCAGACACTCTGCTAGGGGAGTAATTTCCCTCGACAGCTGTGTGTGAGGGTAACAACAGCGTGTGTGCAGGATCTGGAAAGAACAAGGCTGTCAACCTGCAGGAAAGGCAACAAAGTGCAGCCAAATTGTGTTGTGCCAATATTTCAGTAACTTGTCTATGTGGGATAAAGGTTCTCACCTCTCCTGGTATTTTGCTTGATCCAGTTTCTGTAACAAGGAACATGGAAAACTGTTGTTGCTGTTTATCCACATTTCAATGAGAATGCTTCAGGCAGATTTTTACCTTTGGCTTGTCCTGGCTAGTATTTTAACAGGTTCTGAGAAAATGTAAAAGGAACATCCTGATTTCATTATAATTCCTGTGCAGGGATTCCTGCGCAGGGATTCCTTCCACTACCAGTGTGAATACAGCATGCCACTTCAAATACTGTAGACATCTCATATAATATTCTGTTTCCTTTACTACTGCACTGGACATAAGGACAGATTATTTTAATTTCTTTTATTTCTAATGGTGTGCTGTTCCTGGATAGTACAGTAGAAATTTTTTGGTGACTTCCATTTACATTTAACTTATTATTTGCACTTACTTGTCATAAGTAGCATATGCTTATAAGCCTGTAGAATGACAATGTTTTTTAGAGATTGCCTTTAAGTTCAGTGCTATTATTATTATTATATTACATGATTATTATTCTTATTTATATTGACACATGAAGACCAGATGGATATGTGTTAAAACAATTTATTGGATTGTCCTTTTTTTTACTTACAGCCCTAGAAGTCAGTTATAAATTGTATGTATTAGTATGTGGTAGAAATTAATGTAAAACTAAATGTTAAATATGTGTATATATACTATGCACTCCCTTCAGGTCACAAACATCAGAATTAATTATTTTCACTGCATATTTCATCATTCCAGTGTCCTGAAATGACAGTCTTGGTTCCTAGCTACGGTTTTGGAGCAAGCAAATGAATTCCAGGAGTCTAAGGTAAGTAGCACTTTTGTATTCCTGGATTACTTTTGACCCTACAGTTCAACAAGAATTTATAGACTGTGAGATGCGTTGCCAGAAAATTTCTAGAGTCAGAGAGTTTATTATCTATTCCTATCTCAGCTCCTGTAAAAATCCATGAAAGGAAGATTTAAAATTCAAAAATTGTGCATGACAGCTATTCTTACGTGCCCGTATTAGAATTATTTATCAGGTGGGTTTGAAAGCCAGCAAAAGAGAAAAGGAGAAAGAGAATAGGGTGGGGTTTTTTAGTGCTCTCAGGTGACTTAAGTCTTTTAATGAAGAAGAAAGGAAAGCTCATGCTTCTCTTTCTGGTAGTCCCAATGGGTACTCACCCCTTTGTAAAACCTGTGTCCATTAAAAACGTCAGTACGTTGCAGCTTCTATTTCATCTAAGACAGCTGAGACTTTGGTACTGTGCTCTGTAATTAACACCTGCAATGCTGCAAAAAGAGGTGCAAAGCTCAAGAATGGTTTTCTTTGCCATCAGCTTTCAGAAAAAACCCTTCCTGTTCTCTGTGAAAACACCTTGGACTGCCCCATATCCACAGATCAACCCTCTGCATCTTAATGTGTTGTGGGATCATCTGATTACAATCCAATTCCTTTCAGTGCTCTTGAGTGGATGCCCCAAACCTGAATTTTCAATGTTCCTTTGCTGGACTGCGTACTTTGTTACCCTTTGTACAATAAAATGCTGATAACTGTACCCTTGATCCTGCAAAGCACTTAAATGCATGCTTAAACTTACCTGCACCTGTGCTTTGATGCACATCAGCCAGTGCTCAGTAGTTTTCAGGTCCATTAGCTGGAGGGAATACTTCTGAAATATTCTGTGAGAACTCCACAAACCAAAATTCTTTCAAGCAGACCTATCCAGATGAAAATATTTCCGTTGGTTTTTCACTTCTTTTTTTCCTTGGGCAGGAAGGAAATGGAGTGGAAAGATAGTAAAAGGCCTGATGCAGAAACAACATTCCTATTCCTTGCTGGCATAGCAAATTTACAACACACATTCAGTTAATAAAGTATCCTACACTGCGATCTTCTCCTTCTCACTATATTCAGGTTCATCCCATAGCTGTATGAGAAGCAGGGATCTGTAGGAATAGCATAAAAGGAGAATTCACACATACTATTTATTTTTTCCATCTTATCTAGGCCAAAAATATTGGTACCCTTTACAACAGGATTGGATAATTGTTTTAGACATGATCAGAAATGTGACTCTTTCCTCTGATTCTGGATAACAAAATATACAAACAAACCTTATATATACATTTACACAATGTACAAGGAAACCTGCAAGAATAAATATTATGGAAGAAAATGATAAAATAGAGTATAGAGAAATACTACTCATACATTATTTAGGAATGCATTAATTTTCTACCTTAGAAAATTTATTTGAGTAAGAGACATCTTTTTTTCCATCTACTGTGTGCAGAAATATATAATTTTGTCCGGTTTCATTATAGGAGGTAATTTCACTCATGCTCATATATATGGGCATGTACTACCAGAATTTCATATTAATCTTTGCCTTGCTTTTCTGCCAGGGTAGAATTATTGACTGTGAGATTTTCCTTTGATTTTTTTTTTCATGAAGTAGAGGTTGCCTCACTCATTTAATTAGAAAAGCACATGTATTTATTTTTCTTGTTTGGCAACCTCGTTTTAAAAGCAACGAATTTAAGAATTTTTTTTCACACCCTTCTAAGGCACATAGAGATGAGGTACTAATTTGAAGACCTTAATATTACACACAGTGGCAGACAGCATTTAGTATTAAGGGCTGTAGTTTCCTTAAATCAATTATAATAATGTGTCTATTATCCAAATAGGAATTTTAAACCCATTTATACTATATTAATATTTAATGAAGCACTATATCTACATAAGCAGTTAGAAACTGTAGTACTGCCTAAAAGCCCAGTGTGAGTTGAGAAGTCAACACTTCATACTCTTGCTTGTTGACCACATGCCTTCCAGAGGTTTGCAAGGTTTCTGAGGATTGGGGCTTTTACCATGAAAACTCAGTGCAATTAGGAGTCTAGAGTGCAGAGCAGTGTAGTGCTCCTCATCAAGATGTTTCATTTCCACCTGCCTAGTCTTTGGTCAAAACTGCCATGTATTCAAAAGGTTTCTGAGAAGGCAGCATGATGATGCTACTGCAACACCTCAGCCTTTCAGCTACTGACCTAATACTCCGGGATGCCAGAAGGTCAACTACATTTCCTTCCCCTTCTTGAGCTAGTTTCACTCTGCATATTTCCCTATCTCACCCTGTAGCAGAATTGCCCTAATTTCTCTTGTTGTTGCATTTTGTATACGGTAATTGGACATTCATCAGACAGGGAGACTCACCACGTTCGTTACTTCCTCAGGCATTAGGCAGGACATGGGAATTATGTGGTGATAGCAAGTCACAGTGCCAGGAATGAATCATGTATCTTAGCAACTCTGCATCAACAAGGAATCCAATTGCAGAGTATGTCCTTCTCATCCCATCAGCAGCCAATTGCCTACAGAGTCATTCTTGCTTTCTCCAGCCAATTTAAAAAAATAAATCGGTGCTATTCATCATTTTCAGAAGTTGCCAAAAATCTTGGAGGCTTAGTACCTGAAGAACTAGAATATAGTTATATTAGACACAACTATTTGCATTTTCAATAATTCCCCTTTGAAAGTCTTGAATTTTCATCTTGTACTGAACTGGCACAGCTTCACTTAGTTTTCTCACTATTACAAGCTGCTGTTATTAAAAAAACCCAACCTATAATATATTAAGACTATTGGTTAGCACACCTCCATACAAAAAACAGCAAGAAAGATGATTTCTCCTTCAAGTGAATGCTGCATGTGAACTTGAGAATTTGATAATTTTAGCTATAATTAATCTACTGCAGAGATAGAAGGGCTAAATCATAGTGCTTCTTCATGCTTTTTTTCCACTAAGTGAAAGAGAATAGCTATTGACCTTTCACCAGCAGGAAAAAAAAAAAATTGGCATATTCAGCCCACTGTTTATATGGAGCAGAGAATAGAAGAATTCTCTAAAACATGCTCACCAGCAAGTCCATCCATTCTAAGACTGTTGCCAACTTCTGCCTTTAAATGCTAAGCTTATCCAAAGGCCCTACAGTGATAGGATTTCTTCACTAATGTTGGTAAAGTTTGGAGCTGGACCTACTGACACCAGTAAAATAATATCCAGTTTATGGGATGTGGAGCCCTAGTCTGTCCATGAGAGTGGATGGAAGAGGAAGGATGTGAGCTGTCAATTGAATGCTGGAACCACTCCAGGGCATTAGAGGAAATCTGAGCTGTGGGAGCCTGAGACATGCACCAGACAAAATGCAGGTAGGAAGGGCACCCATGCAAGCAGGAGTACCCCTGCAATCTCTTTCAACAGAAAGGACAGCCTGGAGAGACTTGAGGTGTAGAGGATGTCTCATGGCCTTGTTATATAAATCCTTGATTTATGAGAGGACCCAGGACCTCATAACTTAGTTACAGGGAGTAATCTACTTCATGGTTTGTTTTTTAATTCTGCGTTTTTATGTTAGATATGGCCATGATTGAAATATATGGTTTTATGTTCACTAAGCATTCTCTACTATTTCAGTAGGAATTTCACTTTGAATTTGATTTCTTTATTTACTGTTGTTTTCCCTGACAGGAGGAGGGGACTAAATGTTGCTGTCATCATACTGCTGTAAAATTAAGGCCAGAAAATAGTTTGTCTTGTGGATACATCCACCAAAAGACTGAGTATTGCACAAATGAATAGCCTAACTGGTTTTCTACACTTACACAGAGTAGAGCTCAGTTAGGCAAGAGGATGATTAGCATTTAAGGTGTTAGACACAAGCTTTTGGAAGAAAAAGTTCTTCTTTCCTTCTTCCCATTAAAAAAAAAAAAAAAAACTCAGGGGATATGGATGAAATTTTTCAAAAGATTTTGTTGATTTCTGGTAGAGTTGAAAAATAGGAGTTTTATCCATTTCTACATCAGCTTAAATGATGAACACTCTTTGGCAAGATCTATGAAGACAGGGCAGGTAGGGCTCATAGAAAAACTCATAGCATCTTCCCTTGCTTTGATCTCTAATGAGAGAACTGCTACAATGTTCCTGACTCCTTACAGAAGAGTCCACGTCAAAACCTATGTAAAATTTATTGTGCAGAGCCCTTGAGACTCTTTAAAATGCAGAAAAATCCATGAGATCTAAAGGAAAGGGAATCTCATGCCTTAGGTTTACAATTTGTACTTTCTTTTCAGTTCTTATGGTTTTGATAAAACTAGAACCATAGGCCACTTTGTACAATTCCCAAGTCATTGCAGCATTACACTGGAGGAGTGTATGCACAAGGTATATATTATATGTTATTAAAATATATATATATGTATAATCTGCATCTATTATACATACTATCTCTATATGTATATCTAAAATGAAATTACGTATGGAAAAGATATATTCCAAAAAAGGGAACCAAAAGAAAATAAATAGGAAAGAAATCTATTCATTGTAGGGTATCATGTTCGCTTTCAATTTTAAAAGCCTGGATGATAGTTCATAAGGAAATTTAGACATGTCACTAAACATGAATGTCACTGACAAATAAGTGATACCTCTCTGAAGTACCTGCAAAAACCCCTCAAAATCTACACAACTCAAATAAGAGACTTGCTAAATACTCATCTAAACTGTCTCAAAACAGGTTTTTCTGGGTCAGCAGGTTTGTTGCGTGTTTATGTCTGATAACTGCAGCATTACTCCCTTACTTTTAAAAGTTGTGCAGAGCTCCTGTTTCTAAAACTGAGACACAACCCTTTCCATTTTGTCTACCAGAATTACCAGCTAAATCATGAAATACTACTTTTAAGAGTTGTATCTGTGGAATCTCATTGAATGCTATGCTTCATGCTGGCAAGCTGCAATTAATATCTATGTGTGGTCAGCAGTAAAATAAATTTGACAGGAAGTGAAAGAAATTCATACCAGTTCTGAAGAGCTGTCAAAAAAAATGTGATCCATTTCATAATGACTAAAAAGAATTTCCCCCCAAACACCTCTCCCTGTAGATCATTGGGAAAAGCTGTGGCAAGCTGCAGTTCTGACTCACAGATAAAAATTTAGAACAGGTGCTGTAAAGGCTGGTATTATCCTTCAGAAGGGTGAATTAGTATTTGATGCTCTCACTACATAGATCTCAAAATGTTTTTTAAAAAGCTAGAGAGTAATTTACTGTCATTCTCCAGCAGATTGATAATGGACCCAGGAATAGCTTAAATTCATTTATCTGGGTTAATACTCACATGACAGTAGAGAGAGAAACATAATTTAGAATGTGCTTTTATTTTTTTCCAGATGGCTAACTCCACATTTGTTGGTAATGATGGAGAGATAATAATGCCAGAAGAGAATTAATAGGAATTCAAAGAACTAAGAACCACTATTTATAGACATCAGCAAGAAAGACAGATTGGCATAAAATATCTAACTCCTCTGTCCATTGTCACAAGCCATTTTAAGACAGATTTTCATTCCTACTTCTCATTGAGATGCATCTACGGACCAAGTGGCATCATTTTTATAAAGCAAAATAATGTGTGTCTGGTTGCCATCTCTGGATTTGCATTCTTTCACTCTGTTTCACAACTTGAGCTCCTGAGCCAATGGCAGTGGCAATCCATACACATCAGCCTCCGCCAGAGGCTTTGTTTATTGCCATTTGTCTGTTTCCCACTCCTTTCTCCTTGCTCCTTGGAAAGCTACTTGAGCCAAATCCTGCTCCCAGCCCTACTTCTGTAACTCTGCAGTTGCCCGCTGGAGGGGCAATTTAAAATTTCTATGCACTTGTGGCAATCTGCCACTTTTGCTGGTCCAGGGTTGGTTATGAAAAATGCTGCAACCCCCCAAAGGAACAAGTAACAAGCATTGTGTCCTCATTAGACTCTAGAGGTTTTCATGGATTTCTTTCCTTGCAGATCAAAATCCACGTAACTCTACTGCATTTAAGGGGTTTTTTTTGTTGTTTTTGTACTTGTTTTTTGGGTTTTTTTTCCCCAGTGCTTATCTGCTGGTGCTTTGAATGCTGTGGGCACACTAGGAGGCTCCTTTGAAGAGAGAAGGCTCAGCTGAAGAGCAGTTTAAGAACATCTAGAGCCTCTTCACTGACACAGAACACTGCAGTTGTCCAAACACATGGCATCTTAATCACTAATTGACTTATTATGCCAGCAGTGTTCAAGGTTATATTAGGCCTTGTTCAAGTGTTAGAGCAGCTTTTCCACTGCCACAACATCATTATTGTGATCATTATTATCCTCTGTAAAGGCCTAAAATTGGAGACACAGTTTTCAGTTTACCACAGTTCAGGCATGGAGGTCACTGTGTAAAGGAAGAAACTCAGACTTGAGCTGTCTCATTTTCCAGTCAGGAAATCTCTGCCTTGGTAGCAAACTTCCCTGGAACTTCAGCTGTATCATGCTGGTATCCTCCCAATGTCTTCCCCTGATCTGGGACATCAAGTTAAACCTGGAGATAAAAAAACATCCGAAGTCCATCATCTCTGCCACGTCTAGCACTGAATATGGATTTAATGCTAAACCTAAATTTAGATTTAGCATTAAATTTAGCATGCAGAGTCTTTCCAACTTATTGGCATCATCTTGTGGCAATATTTTGAACATGGTAAGGATCTTCTGAGTTTTGTCTGCATATAATTTATTTCCTGCTTCCTGATTCACAGCATGAGGAAATTTAATTTTATTACTTGAACATGTAATTTAGCTTTTAAAGCCTCAGCACTGAGGTGTGAGGTGTGAGCTCACAGCTTCTGTCAGTGAACAAAATCAGTCATGGGTCATGCAAGTTCCTCTCCCCTGTGGCACCACATCAACCACAGCCTGGAATTTCGTGGAGAGACTGGACACTCATGACAGCTTGCCAGACACAGAGGCTCAGGCAGATGGCTCTGAGGTGAAGCAGATCTCCGGGTCACAGTATTGCTTGGGGTGCATTTAAATTAAACTGTCTATTGGCTTCCTGACAAAGGCTAGTTTTCTCCTTGGATTACTCATGCAAAAAGAAATATACTCCACAGGGACCCAAAGGAGTGAAAATCTGTAAGCTAGGATTTCATTAGGAGAAATTGCTGCCTCAAGAGTGTGTCCTCAAGACACTGTCTCAGGAAAGTAATTTAAGGGCAGTAGAAAGCTCTCTCTGTGTAAAGAATCTGCTTTATTTGGGCTACTACCAACCCAGTGTTCTGCACAGGTAATTCTGTGGTGGATGCAACGTACCACACTGTCAATTAATAGCAATTGATTTACTTTGCACATAGTTTGTTACAGCAGCATGTGCAGGAATATAGATTTTTCAAATGTAAGCTTTCAGGAGAAAGCTGTCTTATGCCCACCACTGTGTCAAATTTTCAGGAAATTGCTGTTATTGTTCCCAGTTTATGTAATTTTATGTAATTATTATCAAAATGAGACTCATTATTATATACACATTTTACCTCAACACTGAAGAATGCACATAGCTATAAACTGTGTGCCTGTTTTTTTGTTTCTGATGGGTTTTTCTCCTGGATTCTGTGACATAATTTTTTTTTTAAAAATAGATGAAATTTTAAAACAACCCAACCATCAACTGCCCTGATAGAAACCCAAACAAACCACAAACAAACCCCCCAACAAAACAACATAGTAGCATTTGTAGCATTTCAGCCATTTTGGCTTTGAAAGACACTTTGAACACAGAAGTCTGCTAACATTCACGCAGCTGTCTCAAAAGATAGCAAACAATCTAAAATTGTTCTAAGTAGGTGAAGACAATCAGATTTATTAAAAGGATATGGCGTACAATAATAATGGTAACTTGGATAATCTCTCCCATATTCTGTGCCTTAGTGGTATTAGATGCTCTTGGCTTCTCCCTGTTCATGAAGGTCTCACTTCACAAATAATACGTATTTGTTTATTTCTTTTTGTGTTTGGTAGCAGGATTTTCAGGATTTTCCCCAGGCTACTAAACATGATATCCTTTGGTAGCACTAAACTCCCCTCCTGGAGCAGATTTCCAGCAGAACATCAAATATAAACTAACAACAGTGCAGGAAAGCCTCTCCAGGCAGGCAAAAGAATATTGCAGCAGCTTGTCCATGTGATCCTCCTCATTCCTGTAACTGAGGATATTCATCATCTTGACAGCCACGCTTGAGAGAAGATCTATAGTTTCAGCCACATCTCTGGAGCGTGTAGAATCATAGAATGGTTTGGGTTTTGGGGACTTTTTAAGGTCATCTAGTCAAATCCTCCTGTTAGATCAGGTTGCTCAGAGACTTGTCCAGCCTCACCTTGAATCAGGGATGGGGCATTTACCACCTTTCTGGGCAACCCGTTCCAGTGTTTCACCATCCTCACATGAAAATTTCTTCCTTATATCTTAGTCTGAATCTACCCCTATTTAGACTAAAGGCATTTAAAGCCAAACTTGTCCTATAGCAACAGGCCCTGTTAAAAGGTCTGTGTCTATGACAGCATGCAGTTTTCTTTTGCTTTCTAGGATATTACTGACATATGGAATTGATGTGCACCTTCAGCCTGATGGCTACTCCACTAAAAAATATCTCACAGCAACTTCAGGGTATTTCTACTGATGAAGATTTCATAGCAAGAAAGGAAGGGCCCATATGTCCACATTTGCACAGTGAGTATACCAAAATGCAGAATTGGAGCTGAAACTTTCACATAATCCCAGAGGGAGGACTTAAGTCATGTTTTCATTAGAAACCCAGAAAAGAATTCATGGATATGCTCAACTAATACGAAAATCAGTTCAGGCACGGCTGGCTGTGCTGTGATCAGGATCTTAATTTCCCTTGAAGATGTGTTTTTCTTGAAACTGAACTTTGTGAAATGATTGTAATTTGGCAAAACACTGCCTGAGAGGGAAAGAATTTTTACAATAATGCAACATGCCACTTTTCATAAGAAGTTAGTTTTAGGTGTTTTATTTAGCAATTTCCTATGGTATAAAGGAACACAGAGCATTTAAATTGATTTGGTTTCAAGGTCATTTTTCTGTGTAGCATGAAACCTAATTTGGAAATCTGAAAAAACCCCAGACAATCAGACTTTCCATTCTCTACCTCACTTCTCCTCAGATGATTTGTGTTATGTTTTTCTAGGCTGCTTGCTTTCTTTACATTGATTGGTGAAAATGAGAATTTATAGAAATTGCCCACGTCATGGTTGATAGAAATCATCATGTATGAGGTGCTTAAAAGCCTTTGAAAAATCTGACTCCAAGTCTCTATGGAATAATGTGGAGATGCATGTAGATAAGATTAATGAACACAAGTTGGGCAGAGAGAAAAACATAATTAGGCTGTTTCTGATGTTTATCAGAGAGGAAGGAGCTATGAATGAAAAGCAGGCATTTAATCAGGGTGGAGAGACGTGCTCATAGCTGTAGCTCACTGTGAGCAGACCTTCCCTTGCTCCTGTTTGTCAGGAGCCAGTGTGGAGCAGTGGGAAGCCACAGGGAGAGGAGGCACATCCAGAGCACACCTCAGCTCCTCGGGTTCTGCGGCAACACTCAGCACTTCTGAGGCGAGGCTGTCAAAGGGAACAAATGGAAACAAAGGGTTTGATGTATCTGATAGTTCCATGAATGCTCCCATCTCCCATGGAGCTTGGAAAGAGGAGAGAAGAGCTGAAGCACCATCATGAGCTGTTGTCCTTTTTTAATTGCTGGTGGCACCACTGGGAGTCAGCAGAAGCAGAATGTTGGGTACGCTGGTTTTCCCACTTGGCACCACACTGTGCCACCAAGACTTTGGGTCATGACTTTCAGGGATTTTTTTTCAAAAACATGTAGGAAGAGGGGAAAAAAACCCTTAAACTTTTCTTTCACTCTGAAAACATCCATCCATCTTCGCAGCCTGGGGCAGTTCATAACACCCTAAGAAGGGAATGGCAGATTCAGGGTCTTGAAAGGACTCAGTACAGAGCAGAAGAGTGAAATGCAGACTAAATCAACTGCAAGGATGGTTCCAGTTAAGTATCTGACCCAGTACATAGAAGCCAAGTTTGATAGCTTTTTTAGTATGACAGTAACTGAGCACTGGCAGTTTTCCCAGAGGGGTTGTGGAGTCTTCATCACTGGAGATTCTCAAAAAGCCATCTGGATGTGATCCCAGGCAGCCTGCTTAGCAGGAAGGATTGGACCACATGACCTCCATGTGTCCCTTCTAGCCTCAGCCACTCTGTGATTTGTTGTTCAACAAGATTATTACTGTTATTGTTGTGTCCACTTGCTGTTTCTCTGTAGATAGCACAGCAGAAGCTCCTTCTTCCAGCCTCTGGGCTGTCTGCTTACATCTGAAGCTGCTCCTAAGGCACAGAGAACCTTTGATTCAGTAAGGTTGTCAAGAAACTGTGACCTCAGAGGCAGCTTATGGCTAATATCATAATACTGCATTTGTTCTAACAGCCTCCTCACTCAGGGGAAAGGAGATAGTATTTTCACTGAGTATCTATACAGGGTGGCCCAGAGATGGAAGCAGGGTTTGGCTGCTTATTCCGATCACTATAACCTAGAAAAAAAATTAGCCTGAGGTGGCTCATACAGATATTATGAAATTGTTATTCACCCTTTAGTATAAGGCATCTATTTTAAGTACAAAATAATTACAAGCAGTAAATTCAAGCAATTTTATGTCCTTTAGTTCCAGTTCTAGGTTTATACCACCTTAACAACAGCTGTAATGATTTTTGCCTTCTTGGTCACACTCAATTTGACAGATGGATGGAAATAAGTCTGAGCACTCGAAATTCAGATTAATGCCACACAACCACTGTGCATGGCAGCACCTCCTGGTGGTGCCAAATGTAGGTGTCTATTGACACACAGCATTTGGGCAGTTTTAGTGCTGCTAACAGATGCACGTGAGCAGAAGGTGCACTGAGCATCACCCTGGCAGTATTTCATAATCAAGATTCTGCTGAGATGTGAGGAAGCGCTGAGCAGTTTAACTCACACTGGTTGGAGGAGGTGGACATTGAGGTTGAAAACCAGCCCATTCCCCCAAGTCCTTTCCCTTTCCCCATTTTCATTAACTGCAAACTGCCATTTAAATGTCTAACTCTTCATCCCCTCAGATGTATCTAGAACAGCTTCAGGAACTGCCACTGCAAACGCAGTCTTAAACACACAGGCAATAAACATCTGGAAATTGTGTGCAAGCATCACTGCACAGCTCTAGATTCACAACACTCTTCCCCCTCACAGAGAGCTGCAAGGCTGAGCCTCATCTGGACAGGGTAGAGACAAGTGCATCCTTTCCAGGAAAGTACATTAGCCAAGTAGTGAGGAGAGCAGCAGAAAGATGGATACATTGAACTCTCTCAAGCTTTCTGTGGTGTTAGGCGCTGAGAGAGGGATGGCAAAAGGTGTCACTGTTCAGCTAATTCACTTTGAAAAGGCTGTACCAAATACTTACATTTTTTCTGATGAAGTACCAAATATTTACACTTTCTATATTCTTCCCAAACATAGCTTGTTTCTTTGAAGACAGCACAGCTCAATTCTGCCCTAGTGTAATTACAGTGACTTCAGTTGCAACCTCCTTATAACCAGGCTAAAATTGTTCTTTTGTTCCACATTTTCCTTTTCCTAACCAGCCATAACTCCATTGTCCTGACTTTTACCACTTGTAGCAAACCAGCAATTGCTGTCTGAAGTGCTTTTGTTGTCCATTTGCAAGGAATGACCTTCCTTTTCTCTCGGCACAAGTCTCCAGATGGAAATGGAATCTTTCACAGTTGAGTGGCTTTCAATACACAGCCAAAGGCAGAGTGAAAAAAACTTAGCACTGCTATTAAAGCTGCTCTCTGTAAACAATTACTTGTCTTAATAGGGATTAATATAAGAAATAAGCATTGAAAGAACGTGAAATCACGGCAAAGCCTGTCTTGCAGCTGTAATTTCTTTCTGCAAATAGAACTGTGAAGCTACTGACTAAGTCAGGCACTCTTCACTGAGTAGGTAATCAACAGAGCGAGTGCAGAAACAAACTACACTGGTATCCATGGGAAGAAAACCTGTTTGTTTATGTGTTGTTAATTATGAAGACTGTAAATACATGTTGACATACAGAAAGCATATGCTATAACAAGTTTGGTGGCTTTCTAGCAACAGAAAGTTTACATAAGACTTCAAATAAAGGACAAACAACTAGTGTGTGCAGAACACCAGAACAAACAAGAATAAGCTAGGTAGTAACTTTTATTTGGTGAATTTAATGCACAGTCAGTTCATTAGGAGCCAGAGCAATAGAGAACTAACTACTCAGAGATGCACTAGCATAATCAACTAGATTAAATGTAACCTTATGAACCACTAATAAGATTACATTTCATTGAGCTAATCAATGCAATATTGTGATTACATGAAGTTAAAATACAGTTTTAGAATAGAAATCAGGCCAGTCATTTAGATGGAAATAATACCCTGCCTTTCCTTGTTTTTAGATTTCTTAAAATTCAAACTTAATTCTAATAGCTTTACAGAATTCTTTTTTTGTTATATTATATCTATTCATTTATCATTCACTAGAACCATCATGTTAAGCCAAATGAAGTAACTAGTAAAAATCTCCTCCTTTGTTGTAATGTGTGGAAAGGGGGCAACATCTGGGGACATGCTTGTCTCATTTTGCTAAGGGACACCAGTCACACAAAGATGCTAATAACTGAGCAGCACAAAGACTTCTTTAAATGCTGAGTGTGGACCCTGCAATCCGTCCAACTCCACGTTCTGGTGACAGTGCTGGCCTGCTCTGTCTCAGAGTCACCTGTGTCTCACCTGTATCGAGCCAGAGGCTGTTCCTCAGCTTTTCCATGGAGCTCAAGAAGCAGCTCTGAGCTTAAGAGATTGGCTGTTTAGCACAGCATTTGCACTGGACTCAGCCAGCAAATCCTGCTGAGCTGTGTGACTTCCCTGAAGAACACGCATGTGGCCAGTGGCACTGCCACCAGAGAAGCCACACACGCCACCTGCTACAGGAGCATCTCTGCGTGCTGAGCACCTGGAATACACAAATATAGTCCATGTCATGCAGGAGCAAATGCTTAGCAATAATTGTTAGGTTATGTGATGGCAGCTCATCTGAACAATCATAAAAGCCCACACACATCATCCCCAAACTTGCTCCTTTTTACCTCCCCAGCCAGGCTGTCTCCTGACTGCCCGCTGCCCTCTGTCCTTTAAGCAGTTTATCTGCTTTATATATATAATTTGTTGTTGTTGTGAAATCTTGTCTCCCTCAGTTTAGTGATTCTTTTTCCGGTGGTAAAAAAATCAAATACTGTGCTCTAAGTGTAAGTAGATAAAAACTGTTCTACATTCTAATCGCTAAAAAAAAACCCCACAACAACAACAACCAAAACCATGTATCTCATGGATCTTGCTTCAATCTGCCATATACCACTGCTCAAGGGTTTTATTTTTTTTTCTGTCAGGTTTCAGAATTTTGTGCATTCTCAGGTCAGAGGACAGGATGCAATGTTTATGCAATTTTTAAAAAAATGTTTCTCTTTAAGAAAAACTAATAATTTGCTTTTTGATGGTCATGGTATTTATGGCATCTTGATTCAGTGTTCATTTAAAATAAAAAATTAAGTCCTTGGCACCCTGAGCCAGCCCTCTGGGATGAAGAATAGCCTATTTCCCTCTTTTTCAACCTGTAGAATCTTTTTTTACCCAATTCAATGCTCAACTATTTATTTCTTTAGGCCAGCCTAAAGAAGCCTCTTCTGCAATCTTCATTGAAAACTGATGTCAACTGTGCTGAATTAAATCCATCTCTTTACAGCACTGTCCCCTTTCTTTTCTTTCCTCTATGAGACTTCCAATTTCCTTTGCACGGCTAATATCTGCCTGAGCACCAGCAACTTTATCATTATTCTATAATCTCCTAATATCCTTTTTAATATCCCCCAGTGCAAGTTTTATTATCCTTTTTTGCTAAAATAAATAGCAATCAGAATATTATTATTGTTATTAAATTTTATAGAGAATATACATTTATAAATTTATAAATTCTATAAAGAGAATAAGCAGACAAATACAATCGAAATAGAAGGTAAATGCCATTTTTCAGGCAGATTAGTGTGACATTCTTGCTGTCATCAGCCTGGCTTTCTGCAAATTACCAATCTCCTTCAACCAAGAGTTCAGGTTAGAATCCTCTCCCCATATATGGATGGTCAAGGATTTTTTATTGTCCCTCAAAGCAGAGAGGTTGAAATGGCTTTCTTTGCTCTGCTTGACATGCATTTAAGTATATGCTAAACAAAAGCACTTACTGGGTTTTCTGGTAAATCACAGAAGCTCAATATGCACTGTGAGCAAAATTCACACTTTTCCTTCTATCCCCAGCAAGCAGCTTCACGGTGGAATAAAACACTGTCTGCAAAAGGCATATTCAGATAATTTTGTTGTTCTCTTGTGAACTCTTCATAGTAACCGCAGAGGAAAATAGCACATTTACAGAAAATAATGGTATTACCTTGATGCTGTCTGAAGAGCTGTAAAGATCTGACAAAGGTTGAATAAGCCATTGAAATGCAATTTTTCTTTCATGTTACCTGTTCAAAATGCAAATTGCACTTGGTTAGCACTTTACATTTGTGACACATCTTCTGCCTGGAAATATAATTTGCTTAAGAGGTAGTTAATTTCTGTGTAAATAACAGAAATTTAAGTCTCTAAGTGAAATGGATCTATTTACATGATATATTTACTTCCAGATATGGACTTATTTTTTTATTTTGCCTTTATGTAGCATTGTAGGTAGTTCTCTGTTCAAAATGATTTAAAAAGTCCTCTTATTTTTTAAAATGTATTTTTTCCCAGACATTTATTTTAAGGTTAGAAGGACCACTAGAACCTTTATTGCTTAATCAAAACACAATAAAAAAAAAAGCCTAAATTTCTTGCATTCTCTTCTGATTTTCAAGCAATGACAAAACCTCCAGGTAACTCCTTCCTGTAGATCCAAGTACAACTCAGTGATGGCAGGGCACAGCTTGAGTACAGGACCATATAAACAATTTTGGAACCAGGATATGCAGAAAACCAAAGAGGGTCTGAGTCCACACCCCAGTATGTCTGCTTTTAATTTGAGCCATACAGAGTTTTGCCACTTATCACTGTCAGACCTTAAAGCCCAAATGCACAAGTCCATGCACTTGGACCTTGACTGAACATGCATGAGGCAACTGGTGTACTTAATGGTGACTAACCCAAAAAAATAACTCGAGAGACCTGCTGTGGTGTAGTCTGGCCATAGTACAAATGTGGAGAGGGCAACAAGCACTGGTACTAAATCAGCTTGCTATTTTGTTTCCTGCTTCTGAATAATGGAAAGCCATCAAGAAAGCACTTCTGGTTTTCTGTGGATGAAAAATGAATCCAGTATCATCTCGGAAGAGACATCATCAGCTCCAGCAGGATCTGCTATCACAAGTTTGTCATCAGCACATCTGGCTGGCAGATGAGTACCGGAATGATGGTGAAGCACAGGACAGTTTTCTACAAAGAAACAGCAACTATTTATTTCTAGTCATACCCATATCTTTTTGTTTCACTGCAGTCTTCTGATGAAACATTTGGAAATTTGCTTTTCTCAAAATGGCACAGAAGCATTTCACTCCTTCAAAGATTAAAAGAAACAGTTCTTCAGAATTCTGCATCTACCAATTTTATGAAGAATGGTTTATATAGCAACAAATTTCTTCCTTTTTTATTTTTTAACAGGTCACAAAGAAACCAGGTTAGAAGGTTTAGCCAAATTTGTCAGCTGCACATTGCCTCATACTACTCTGTCCACACATTTTTGTTTCCTTTTCTCCTCTGTTCTTACTTCCTTTGAAACAACCCCTTGCACTCCTCTCTTACTGCATAGATATTTTCATTCTCAGTATTTTCACTGTACTTTTTCTTGAAATTTTACATGCCTGCAAGCAGCTTATAAGCAAAAAAACCCCACAAAAACCCTGAAAGAGTATAGCTTATCTAGCTAGCAAAATGAAACCTAGAAGAGGGTAGGATTTTTCCTCAGGAAAATTTTAGAATGGTAGCTGCTCCAAATGGAGAATGCTGTTTAAACTACTAGACTGTACTGGCAGCAAATCAAACAGGCACCAACCAGTAATAAATGAATTTCACTTAGATATTTTGAGGGCTCATTGCTGGGTCTGAGCTTCTAGAATAGTCTTCCAACAGGAGCATGAGGATAATTCACCAGAGTGGTATTAAAACAGCGTTCACCACCACTGTAGTAAAAGGTTCATCCTGGAGAAGTTGTAACACCAAATGACTGGAGGTCCTCTCCAGATCTATTAGCTCAAATTACCAGTTGCCCAGTTCCTTCTCCTGTGCTGAAATTTCTGATTCTACATGAAAATTCATGCATTCAAACAGAAAAGACAAATAAAAGCCTCCACACTTGAATTTCTCCATGCAGCCTTAGACTGGCCACATGCACCAGCCACCTCAGTCACAAAGAGGAACTGGTGGTAACTCTCCAGCGTAGCAACACTCTGTTTTCCCTAGGTCTGCTTTCCAAAAAATAATATGCATGAATTACACTATAATGCAACAGACAATAACACAGCCTTTGTAATGCAGTTGGTGTTACCTCACAAATTTCTGTTTCTTTTTGTGAGGCTCGGAACATCTGTGAGTCAGTTGCTTACAGAAGGTAATTAACTCTTGATTAACACTGACACCTAATTTTATATAATTTCACATTTTCTAGTTTTCCCAGCTTAGCCTGCTCTGATTCTTTCTGTAATGAATGAACAGCTTGGTCTTACCCTGTGCTCCTCTCAAGGGAAGCATTCTGGTGCTTTTCTGCAGCCTGGTTCTCAGACACATCCTCTTGCAGTGTTCTGCATACTAGGGTGACTCTTGCTAGGGCTGTATTCCTCCACGTATACAGACAAACAAAAGTGCCTTTTCTAACATTTTTTCAGTGAACTTCAAATTAAGGCAAGAGCAGCCCCAAACTGTCAAGTGCTCTGAGGACACAGCAGGGGCTTGACTAAACATGCATGAGGCAACTGGTGTACCTAATGGTGACTAACCCAAAATAAAACAGCTATGAGTTCAGAGCTAGGCACATGTCTCATTTGATGGATGTTCCTTTTCTGTTCTGCATTCACCAGCCCAGCACTTCTGGCTTCTTAGATGTCACACTTCACACCTATGTGTGAAGTAGAAAGCTCTTGGAAAGTCCCCATCTATGAAAATACACTATCCCTCAGAAGAAAGAGTTTCTCTCTTCAGCATCAACCACTTCATCTGCCAGCAGTCAAACACGTATTTCATTTTTCATTAAAATTCTATTATCTTTGGAAATCTATAAAGTTCCTAAACAGGTTGTTTTGAAGACAACTGAAGGTCATATATTTTGGTTGATGGCTGGAATGTGCTGGAAGAATCAAGTGTCAAACAAGGCTCTGAAACAAAATTAGTTTGAATTTTTGCTTTTTACTGAGAACATATGTTTGTGGACAAGCCCTGAAGCTAAATCATGCCTTATCTTTAGATTTGCATGCTTTTATATATTCAGACAATTAAACCATAAACTCTCAAGGTACCAGGAAAATCATCACTATTGGACTAGAATATTAACTATCAATCTTGGTGCTTTGGTACCTGAGGATACAGTGCAAGCTCAGAAGCTTAGTTTTATGTGGGTAAACTTCTGCCTATTGTCTCACTTGATTTGTGTATGCTTTATTTTACATTGGCCATGATGTCCATCAACTTTCACTGGAGTTACCACTGTTAAGAGGTGAGTGATGATAAATTGAGTAACCCTGTCACTTCTGATCATACTTTACCCTTCATAATGCAGCTCATAAATGCTGACCTCATAAGTCCTGTCCCTATTCACTGACTCAAGGTAAACAGCCTTTTCCTTTCACACTTTTTGTCAAAGCCTTTCTGACATGCTTCACACACAAAGTATTTTGCTGCCTTTGTTGAAACAAAAAACCCTTTGCTGCAAAGTTAAAATGACCTTGATGTTTTTTCCTGCTAAGATTATACTCCTTGCAGGTACTGATTCCCTTTGAATGGTTTGCTCTGACTTCTGAAGTGATTTTACAAGGTCTTCTTTATCTCTTCATCCCAGACTAATTCATTATAAATGTCTACAGCCTGTCTCAGACCTTGTCAGTGCTTGTACTGCAGTGCCTTTCCCAGCTGCTGCTGCTGCCATTGCAGCTTGCTGTATGCTGGGCAGCTGTTTCACACCCTCCACACCCCTGCCAATCTTTCTGCAGTGATCTGCCAAATATTGCTGACCACCAAGTTAGACTGGCTCCAGTTAACGTCAGCTGTTTTTTGCTTGGCTCATTGCTGATATTTATTACAAGATAACACGGATTAACATCAGCAGAAACCTTTGATCTGGTCACAATGTCATACATTAAACCTTCCTAGCACTATGTTTTTCCTTCCATACTGGTAATCTCTCAGGTTGGACAGATGAGGTGGTGGGCACCCTTTAAAAGTGACTTTAAAGAGCTGTCTGTAAAGATGCAAGAAAAATTACCTGCTTAGCTAAAGGAAGATATAAGCTTTTATCCCATCAGTCCATCTGAAATAATGTTTTCTGTGGTGGATAGATGTCAACCCATTCATATTTACAGTACCTCTGTGTTAATTACACAGTTAATGTTACAGTTTTCCTGCAAATATTTCATTAAGTCCTTGACATCAGAGCAGACCAATGTCTATGCCTCAGTTCCTTCTCTTCAATGAGGAAATGTCCATGCAACCCTGTCCTAAACATTATAGCAAGAGAAACAAGTCAAGATTTCCTGGCCTTAACAGCCAGCTGCCAAAAGCAAATCATGGTGTGTACAAACCCGCTCCCATTTCAATGGCACTGGTAGGTAAAGCCAAATCTCTCAAGGATCCTGTTTCTCTGTGTGCTAAGCTGAAAAAGACTTTAACACAACTAACAATGATGGAATGTCGCCAGTCTGATTGTTTTCTCCCCATTTTTACTCAAGGTTGCCTCCCAAAGTAAGGATCTAGACAGCAGAAACATTGCAAATTTTAGATTCCTTAACAGCACTGACAGCCTGAATTGTCTTTTCCAAAGGAGAGGGAATCAAGCTGGGCTGTGCAATGACTCAAACATTTTCAGATGAGTGGCCTTTGGCTGTACTTCAGACGACACACGCAGCCTACCGAAGCAAGCACAGCCACCAAGAGAGGTAATCCTGCCCTTCTCCCCAAATGATTTAAAAAGTCCTCTTATTTTTTAAAATGTATTTTTTCCCAGACATTTATTTTAAGGTTAGAAGGACCACTAGAACCTTTATTGCTTAATCAAAACACAATAAAAAAAAAAGCCTAAATTTCTTGCATTCTCTTCTGATTTTCAAGAAATGACAAAACCTCCAGGTATCTCCTTCCTGTAGATCCAAGTACAACTCAGTGATGGCAGGGCACAGCTTGAGTACAGGACCATATAAACAATTTTGGAACCAGGATATGCAGAAAACCAAAGAGGGTCTGAGTCCACAGACCCTCTTGTTTGTTTCCACACTCCTTTCTTGTGCTAGCACAAGCTTTTCTGTGAATATTCTGCAGTACTGAGAAGACTGAAAAATGAATCTTTTCATTGGTTTTGGCAAGGCTATTTTTCAGCTCCCAGATCCGCACCTGTCACTTGACTATGCAAATATTTGGGCTAGCCCTAAGAAGAGGCAGTTTGAGGCCACAGAAACTACAGCCTTCCTAGTTGTAGTAATCTGCACAGACTTTTTAAAGCCAGATAATCCACCAGCTGTCCTTTGTCAGCAATGCTGTTTCTCCAGGGTGAGGGTTGCAGGCCCTGTTCCAAGACCTGTGCCACACCATGACACAGACATGCAATACTGTACCTTTGGTCTTTCCAAAAGAAAACTACCAGCAGTAAGTGACCTGCCAACACCAAAATAGAGAGAGTCATGGGTTTATGAACAGCTCAAATGACAGTTTCTCCACACATTAAAATGAGATTTTCCAAGATGCATGTATTTTCACAGAGTAGCCCTAGTTGCTTTTTGTTCAGGCTGGTGCTTTTGTTCTTGAAACTTTACCTGGTAGGAACCCCTTTCAGGTGAGAACAGAAAAAAAAAGAAAAATAAAAGGAACTTTGTAGTCTCATTCCTGAACAGCTATTTCATTCTGGTTTTGCTATGTCTTTTTCATTCCTTGGTGTTCCAGCAGTAACACAGCAAAACCCAATTACACTTAAAGTAAAGCTCTGAAATGAAAACAACTGAGAAAGCGAAATAGAGAACAGCAAGTGGTCTAGGAGAGCACATCTGGCTCTGCACAGGAATCACAAATACCCTGCCACTTTGTTAGGCACATGATGACTGGGCAATTGAGCAGCCAAAATCACCTGAAAATTACAGACTGTGGGTACTGTTAAGAGCAGAAAGTGCCTTTCTGTGTGTAATCACTTTATCTTCTCCTGGACGAGGTAGGATGTCCATGTGCATGGATGCTTCAGTCACAGCTTGAGTGGCAGAGAAATCAAGGAATGGAAAGGACACTGGTTATGGGGAGACCTCAACAGGTGCTTCAGACTGGATGATGCCTACATTTTAGAGACCTGACTTGCACTCTGCCTTAATAAAAATAGAAGACAGTACCAAACATTACAACATGTCTAATGAATTTAACTGCAGCTATTAGTAGCCTTACAAGTTAAGCTGGAATAATGGGAGCCAATATTGTTTTGTTGAGTCTAGTGCTCAGCTGTTTAGATAAACTAACTTTCTCTATAAACTACATGCAGGTGTTTTTGGTGGGGGGTTGTTTTGTTTTTTTAAACTTTTTTTTAAAACTTCTTTTTAATATTTTTTTCCTCAATTACTAAACCTCTGTAATGTTTGGAGACAGATATTGAGAAAAGTGCCCTAGTGCAAGACAAGCTATGATGTGCTGGTGACCTTAACCCAGCTCCTTGGAGCCTCCTTAAGTCTGTGATCGTCCATTCACTTAGCAGTTTCACTCTTCATCATGGACAGGGTTCATCCCACTCACCTTTAATCATGAAGGTATCTTACAGAAGCCATTTCTCTTGTCTTCTTCTGTATGGAGAAAAAAAGGTAGTCTCCAATTAGTTATAAAAAACAGAATTGTAAACAGAATCAGAGTAGAGTGTTAATTTAAGTAGAGTGTTATTTAAGTTGCAAATACTTAAAGCTCTTTTAATTCAGTAGAGGCTGTTTTGTAGTTATTCATCTTTGAAATTTAATGCTTTGATTACTTTAAGACTTGCAAGTTATGGAATGAAAAATAATTTTGCTTTTTGATACTTTTACATATTGAGCTCATTAGCTGCTATTAAACTAATGCAGGACTTACAGAATTTAGCACTACAATTACAAATTGCAGTACTATGCAGATTTCTTGAAAAGCCATGGCTTTCCTCACTGCTCCCTCTATGACTATTTTTATTTGTACAACCACATTTTTGACCACCAATATTACTTGTTTGTGCCTCTAGGCAATGAATGAATGTACCTCTTTCAAACAATTATAATCTTTACAGGTGATGGTTTCTTAGTTCATTTGAGTGTAGAATTAATCTCCTCCAACAGTGTCCTTTTGTTTAGCTCTTCACAATACAACTGTCTTCTGTTATAGGCTTGTGCTTATACAACTAGTCCAAAGGGGTTTCCTTTGTTCTGATTTCCCAAAGGGTGTAGGAAACACTGACCATTATTCTAAGCTTCTTCTGCAGTGGGCACTGAGAATTGTACAGCAGATGTTTACAGGACCTCCGGCCGGATTAAAAGAGAGATTTGCTAATTTTGCACTTCCAGGAAAACCTTCCAGCTAAACATCTGTAGTCATAGCTAACTTGACCGTACATAAAGTTTTCCTGGGGCTCAGACAATTTTTTTTAAATTATTATTTACTCAATATAATAAATATTAATATAAAAATAAAAATATTACTATATTTTTAAACATGTTGCTACTTGTTAATAAGACTTATCATGCTGATTTTCTAATTAGCATAATTAATGTGCTCAAATTGAAGTGTAATTAACACCAGGAACTTTCATACTGCTCTTTATGTGGATAAAATCAAGTGTCAATGTATAAATATATTTTACACCTATTTGGTCTCCTAACAGGTAGTAACTTTACCCCACAAAAGAGTTTTTCCTTCCTTCTCAAATATTAGATACTTTTGGCAAAAATAACTATTCAGGTCCTGTATTTAAGGTCTTACATGTCTTTTCTATTTATCCACATCTCAGGAGTGTTTTCTGGTTCTAGTGATTCCTTTAGACATCTCAAAGCTTAAATGATTTCTTTATTTTAATATGCTAAACTACTGGGCTGTTTCTGTTTCTTTTTAGTTGTTTGTTTGCTTGTCTGTCTCTATATGAACAAAAACCACCATCCTGAGTCTTTTTTGTAGTCAGAATGAGCCACCTACCCCTGTCAGACTGAGCATCTTGCAGTCAGATTATCTCAATTTACTTGGGCTCTGTCTTCCTCTGTGGGCACAGTGTTATCATCTGTGATGTGTGAGCAGAACAACATATTTTTTCTTAATTTCACTTAATTTCTTCCATCACTGATGCCTTTTTAAACAAAGGAAAAGATCACGTAGATGAAAATAATGGATTTCTCCCAATATTAAGCAATACTTAAATGTATACATATATATGTTTACATTTCTCAGATCATCAGCTCCACTTTTTCCCTACATTTTAAGGGAAAAACTAGATTTGGTGACAGAGATCGAATGTGGAGAAGACCATCTTCAAAGCTGACAGAGGAAAAAGATCCTTAAACTGGGAGGACAGGGCAGCAAACACAGCATCAGTTTTGAGCTCAAGACCATCACCCCCCTTGGCCACAGCCAATACCTTTAATGCCCCTTGCAAATTATCCGCGGCATTTTATCAGCATTTCCCGACAGCTCTCGCCCGGCTGCCGGGCTTGGAGAGGAGACTCCCGGCTGGCAGAGGGGGGACAGCGGAGGGGAAGATGCCCCGGCAGCGACCAAGGTGGCAAAGACGGGTCTAAGGGCTCCTCTCCCCGCCAGGCACCAGGTGGCGATGCACGGCCAGAGAAACCCAGCGCTGCCGGCAGCTTCCCCACGGGACGCGCTCCCGGCACGGAGAACATCCCCCGGGCCGGCACCGCCCTCCCCCGAGCGCCTCTGATGGTTTTAGGTACGGCACAAAGTCGGGAAGTTCTTTATCGAGCTCTCGCTCTCCCCACTGCTCAGTAGGTAAATCTCTACTTACCACTGTGAGAGCTGGCAGATCCTCTTCAGAAAAGCACAAGGTTTATTCCTGACATTTGTCTCTCACTTTATTTTCCCACCTATTTCTAAAATAAAAGCACACGAAATCATTACTAAACACAGCATTTTTTTCCCTGCAGGCACCCTGTCTGAATATTTGCATATATGTTCAGCTTCCTTGTGAGAAGAGGAGAGGCAGGCAGTGATCCACCTCTCTGGCCACAGCAGTAGGGCATAAGGGAATGGCCTGAAGCTCTGTCAGAGGATGTTTAGTTTGGATATTAAGAAAAGGACCTTCACCTGAAGGGTGGTTAGGCACTGGAACAGGATTTCCAGGGAAGTGGTCACAGCACCAAGCCTGACAGAGTTCAAGAAGCCTTGAGACTCTCAGACATAGGGTATGATTCTTGGGACACTCCTGTCCAGGGCCAGGAGTTGGACTTAAGATGAATCCTTATGTGTCTCTTCCAATTCAGCTTATTCTGTGACACTATGTAGTCCTTTGGGCCAGCTGAGATGTGGCAAGCAACAATATTCATGCCTAAGAATTCCTTTGGATGACTGTTCCATTCAGTCATCTGGAAGAGACTTGCAACAACCAGAGGTCTCCAGTACTCTCAGATGAGCTGCTTAGATTGTATTGGGCCACCCTTCCTCCCCCAGTGCTCCAAAAGGCTCAATAACCTCAGATCACATTCCCTAAGTTTGGAAGACCTTTGAGCAAACAGCCCCTCTGAGAAAAAGATGTATTAATTAAAAAATGTTAATGCAGATTCCACCTCTATCTACAATTGAGGACACAATTAATTTTCTGTAGTCTACCACTAAGACTTCTACAGCTGCATCAGAAGTAGACTTCTATCTACTTGTATCAGTCCTTTCCATCTCTTACAGCACAACTATTTGCAATTCAGTTGGAACACTCAGAGCTGTTTCTTGGGAGGGAAGTGAGAAGAAATTTTCACAATATTTAAAAGAAAATATTATCTAAGTTAAATATGGGGCTTTTTTTCTTGCATTCTCTAAGGCAGTACGGCTCTGCAGTACTTTCATAACCATAAGCTGCCTTCAAAACCACATGATGGGTGAAATTTCAGTTACAAGATGAAGTAGTTTTGTTAGTCATTTCAGTTTTGCTGAATATAGCTCTGCAAAGAAAAATTCACAAAAGATGCACAATTTCTAAAGCTACCCTGAAAAGATTTCATATTGAGCACAGTGCTGCAAAAATGTTACCTACCATTAATAAACAGTAGATTGAAAGGGCACCTACAACTTTCCTGACCTCTCCTGGCCTCTCACACCCTGTAATGAACACCTTCTACCGCAAGGAGGAGGAAAGAAATGAGGAGAGACTAACTGCTCAAACAAAGAAAGTCAGAGAGAATTTCAGGGCATTCAGATATGATAACAATAAAAATGTAGGTAGGTTTATTTTGGCATGAAGAAGCTGTGACTAATCATGCACAAAGGGAGCCTCTACAGTGTGGGAGTTTGAAGTGCAGGTGGGGAAAGAAAAGGACAACACCAGGAGAAAGAACATCAACATGACAGAGAATTTATATTTTCAGTGTTTGTCTGGATTTTCCTTCATGGTCCCTCATTCTGTGTCAGTAGTATTCATTAAATCGAGAAGTTGCCACGATGGCAAACGTGTACCTACCTTGAAATTGTACCAAGTTCAAAGAAGAATGAGCAGATGCTCATTAGATGCTGAGAGTTTAGATTTGACTGAAGAGGAGGGGGAGGAGGGAAACAAGACCATTATCTGCCAAACCTACCAACAGAGCAGTATTCACAATTACAACTCTACTTAAAAGCAAGCCCAAACCCTTCTCTAGGTCAACATCGAAGTACCAAGTCCAGAAGTATGCATTAACTCCTCCTGAAGTCTGTCCATGCCAGCATCTGGGATACCAGAAGGTACATGCAGCAGCTCCTAGGCACTGTAAATGTCATCATGGTGCATGAAAACACAGACCACTGCAACATTTTACCTCTAAGTTGTGACCCCCTGTTAGGTCTTCAAATTAATTAGTTTTTGACGTAGAAATAGAAATTTGCTTGCCAAATGTGCTGTAGTCTTATACGCTCTGCAGACAATGAAAATTCCTGAGTCTGTGTTACCTTAAAGAAATGCATTTCATGTGCCTAAACAAAAGCAAGAGTCACCCCCCAAAATTCAAACCTGTTTGTTGATGGTGGGTTTTGTTTTGTAGGTTTTTTTTAATCTCAGCTGAAGAAGCTTTCACCCTTAAGAGCAACTGGGTTTAAAACCAAGACCCAGCTATATATTGCCCTGGTGATACTGTGATATTGAAGTGGCTGGCTTGGTACATAGGCAGCTAAAGGCAATTTGTCTCTAAATCACCTGCCTAGACCACTAGAGAGATGATTCTAGGGGCTGAAAATCCCAGAAGAGGTGAAGAGAGCTTATTCTCTGAGCCTCATCAGCATTTGATGAACACCCATATCACAACTCTTGGTGCAACCTGAGAACCAGTCCCAGACTTTCAGCATTCCCATGACTGAAATGTAACAGAAATGGCCAGAGAACACCTGAGTGGAGGGGGGGGAGAAAAAAAGAAAAAGTTTTCAACTGTTAAACAACTGTTGGGAATTAGCTGAATGTTGCATTTTTTTAAAATAAGCCAGACCTGATCTTCTAGGAACTCTCTGGAGGGATTTCAGCTCAAAGAAGTAGCTTGAAAAGATAATAAGTAAAAGTGTCTCAGGAGAGAGAAGAAAGTATTTAGCCTTTTCAGAGCAACAGGAAATCATCAACCAGGTAACTGCTGCAAACATAAAACTGGATACTGTGTGCTGAACATCACAGAAGGACACATCATTGAAATTTGTGACTTTATATAAAGAACAGAAAAGGTGGGGACACCCATCCCCCGTAGATTATTGATTACTTTCTCGGCAATGTCTGCTCTGCATTGATAGCTTAGAAGCATAAGCCTAGTTCAGCTGGGAAGGCATACATGGGTGAGACCATACAGGGAAGTCAGGATTAGGTGTTCAAGTCCCTCCCTAGATTATATCAGGCTCATCAGATTTTCTACTGGAAGACTGTTTCTTCATTTGTGCCTAGAACCTATGATTTTCCCTTGAAATTTCCAAAACTATATGAATGGGTCCCAAATTATTCTGACTTCAGTCCTATGGCATTTGCACGGCTTTTCTTGACATCAACAGAGATCTCTACTGTTGTATCTCCGAGTCTTACTGTGTAGTGTAAATTCAACTTGGCTCTATAGCTGAATTTTTAACACACATCAAAAAAAGGTAAGTTCAGAGACATATCAATGTATCTTGAGGCTTAGAGACATATTCCTCAGCTGTGGAAGAAAAATAAAAGAAGAAACTAAAACTGCAGTTCTCATATCTTCATAATTTTCAACAGAAAATTTGAATGGAGAGCATCCATGCCCGCTGGGCAATTTCTAAGAAAGAATCTGTTTAATTGTGTGGCTGTTACACTCCATATTGTATGCATATAAATTAAAGTAGGAAAGCCTGTAAGTTAAAGTCCAACCCAAGCATTAGTTTAATCAGTATATCATGCTATTGTAACTCAGTAATGACTTGTTGGAAAGATTTCTCTAAGCTAATTTCTCAAAGCTACAGAACGGCCTGGAAAAGATCCCAGTCACTTTACACATCTGAGAATGTCACCAGGAAGAGAGGAATTACATGTACAATGCTATTGTAAGAAAAGGTTGATATAATTTCCAATAGTTTTTTACCACTTGCACAATACACAAAGGTGAATAATTTTCAGTGACAATACAGGGACTGTGAGTACTAACATTTACCTTAGGAATATTTTTGTCAGATACCTGCAGCCTAGCTCCAGGAAGGAAAACCCAAATTAAACCATTCTTCAGAATTACCTTTTAAATCAAAGTCAAGCCTGCTAGGCATGAGCTGGAAGGATTCAGAATCAATACTGCTGTGTCATGTTTGGAGGTAACTGGTTTGTTTTATAAATCTCTCCGCAAATAAAAAGCTATGCCTGATACGTCTAAGATTGTGTAAACATTCCCCATCTGTGGCATCCAAATTCTGTTTCAAGCTAAATAATTTAAAATGCTGTCTGCAGAAACCTTACAACAGGTAATGAAGAATGTAAGTCTGATATTTCACTTTAGCCCAGTTACTTTGAGATTTTGATTTCTTGAACACTCTTCTGGGTCCCTCAGTACCGAGTTAATGAATTCAAAGTTCAGAACCTAACCACACTCTGCTCCTGCCTCTACAGAAATAACATTCTGAAAGAGGTGGTCATAGGGCTCCTAAAAATGCTAGTGTTCCCATGAGAGAGCTGGGATGAGGAGCTGGAAGTTTTGGGCTGCTCTGAAACAATTTGTACACCAGGGATGCCCGTGGGACAAACACCAGGGACTCCCTTGCTGCTTCACAGACCTCATGGCCAGCAACAGGAATATTATGGAGCAAGTCTGAGTAAATATTTACTCAGCTTGGAGCAGCTACTGAATAAAATATTTTGCTTCAAGTCTATTGCATTCAGGTGCTTCCAAAATATAGTTTTCTTTGATTTCTGGTTCACAGATTTCTGCTGGAAATAGAAGAAATCAAATTAAAGTAATCAAATAATGTCTCATAAACAGTGGCTCCTGGCTGTTCAGTGATCTCCATGTGGTACTGTTCTCTAGAATAAGTTTATTTGAGGACAGTTCCCATTGCTTTTCTGCTGGTGGATAAAACAATAACAAGGATGCTGGGCACAGCTGTCTTGCAGCTTGCTTTAGTTCCAAATAGCATGAAGTAACTGCAGCCTTAACATCTGCACAAGAGAGAACCATATACAATTTTGCCAAAATCAATCAGTGCAAGAATCTTTAAAACAATATCTGAAGTGGGAGTAGAAAGAACTCCAGCTCTGATACATCACTGCTTTCACTCAAATAATGTATTAATTTAAAAACATTGCCTGCAGCAATATTTTGCAAAGCAAAGAAGGAGGAAGAGAAGGAATTTAATCAATGGGTTTTCCCTTAAGAAGAGGCTGGTGTGGTAAACATCTACAGGGATCACCAACAGGCATGCCACTGCTTTCCTTGCTTTTTCTGAACTGTGCCCTACCCCTGAAGAATTTCAGCTTCCTGCTCAGTTGCACCTCAGTGAAAACTGGCACCATGGGCACAAATGTGACTGGGGAATTGTGTTCCTTCCTGTGTTTCCCAAGCAGCAGCTGCAAACCTGCCAGTGGGCATCTCCTCTGAGTTATGGCTATAATAAATATTTATCTTGGTGTTTAAAGCACAAGTTCGGAAAACGAGGTCAAGCAGGCATCTGGAGCGGAGTTCTTCCCTTTCCCACCATCCCTGGCACCTACCATTTGTTTTTTGCTCTCAGGGCAGCTTAGTGGGCTAACTGCCATCCTTTAAAGAGCAGCAGTAGAGTGGAACTCCTTTACCAAAGACTGGCAAAGTAGACCCTGTTTCAGAGAGGAAACAGTGAGAGGGTGTGATTTTCATTTGCTATCCTCTTGGGCACTTTCCAGCAGCTCTGCAAAACAACTCTCACCAACAGGTAGAATTTGGCCAGTGGCAAGGTCACAGCACCAGTGCCTCAAAAGAACTGGAAAAAACCCTGCTCCCAGGGTTATGCCCAGTGTTTTCCAGAGGTTTAAGATAGAAGATATCAGTAGTACTCTTAAGCAAAGGCTAGCTTTGGCCAGTTCAGGGTATAGAAAAATATTTCAGCAGGAAATACTCCAGAGGTCCTGGGAAGTTGGATTGCAGCCACTTAGACAATTTCTGGGATGGTGTCAGTCAGTGCAGACAGCAGAGACAACACAATTATGCACTGAGCCTAAGCAGAGGTCAAGACTGGGCTGCCTCTGAAATCACAAAACCAAATTAAAATCAAAACCAGTGACACATGCAGAATGACAGCTCTTCTTCTGCATCTACTGAATACCACTGCCCCATCTCCTCTTTAATTGAAAACTGAAAGCCTGAGAAAGAATCCCTGAAAATCCAGACCTCAAAGTCTCAATGTTTAGGCTGACTGAACAGGTGGCAAATCACCTTTCTCGTGAAATGGCTGCGACTGCCCCAATACACAGCGTGGTGCTCAGTCTCTCCTTACCAGATGGGAACTCCTGTGGCCTAACACTCTTCCTGTTGCCAGCAAGAGAAGAGGCTCCTACTGCTTGTACTCAGAAAACAGCCTTCCTGATGAGCACCTGACTGCCTGACTGCAGTCTGCTCTCCAGAGAAAGTTTTAACAGTACAGTGCCCCCAAAAAAACACAATTACAAGTGACTAGAGAAGGTCTGAGGTGAACCCCATCAGTAATTTCTCAGAGATACTGGAGCCAGTGAAAGCTGCTGCCATGTAACACCCTTGAAGCCAGGAGGTGCCTGGATCCCTAAGCAAGAAGTTGTTTCCAGCAGGAACATCACCCGGTGCCTTTGGTGATGATTTCCTCCATGTTTGGAGGCAATTTGGAGATGTTATTTGTAACAAAGGACAACAAAGGACTAAATGAAATATTCATCTCCAAGAGCTTTAGAAAATTAGCTCCATAGGCATCTTTGGCGTGATTTACTAGATCCATTAAAACTCTAGTAAATATTTGTTAAATCATATAAATTAGAGTTAAGGAGAAAAGTTGCAAAGACATTTTTGCTCAGGCTTGCCTCCCTGCTGACAGATGTCTGTGGACTGTGATTCATCAATACTCTTTTGGGGCTGGATTTACTTTTAAGCCCAGAAGCACACTTACATTAAATGAACAACTTTGCAGTGCGTTTGCTCCAGATTTTCCAAGAAAAATTAAACTTGGCAGTTCAAGTTACCCTGGCTGTCGGCTAGCCTACAAAATGCTTTTTCTCAAACACCTTTGCACAGCTAAGAGTGGTCTTTGGGTTTGTTTACTTCAGTACAAAAGGCAGGGAGGGACTGGTAACATCACTCTCATATCAAAATGTTTCCAAGAAAGAGTTCATATAATTTAAAGAAAACGAATCCAAGAAGACATTGCTTTCATTGTTTATCCCTAAGCAGGAGCTAAAAGGCTGGAATAAACAGAAGGACATAAATATTCTGCCTATGTTTCAACTTGCTTGCTAGATGCTTACTTGCCAACATTGTGGGATACAAAAGGGGTTTTAGGGTGGTGTAGCTTTTCTCCCATTTCATTATTCCTATTAATAGTTTAATTTAACATCTGGCTGTAATATAATTGTATTAATTTTAGTTAAGACATTTGCAATTTGTAATACTTGGATGTAACTTAATTGTTTAAATTCACTAGATAATGTGTGCACCTTCAGCTGAAGATGGAAAGAAAGGGCAAAGAAAGAACATTGGACTCACTGTAACGGGTGAAGAGAAAAATCACCAGACGTGTATTTTCCAGGGAAAATCAAGGAACCTTAATATGACACTGTTCTCATGAAGGAAGGCAAATACTGCAGACAAAGAAAATTACGAGTTTGAGAAAGAAAGCTCTTGGTTGGGAAAAAAAAGATAAGAAATTCAGTTTTCAATAGCATGAATAAGTGTAAACTGCTGCAGGCTTGTCACTAGGCAAAAAGCAGCAAGTGTGTTTAATTAAAAATGCTGCTTTTTCATGTAAGGACATGCTGCCTGCCTAATCTGAGTATAAAAAGAGCTGGTAGCAGTGAGATAAAGTGCAAGCCAAGGCAATGGTTTGGTTGTTTGGATTTTTTTTCCTTTTTTTTTTTCTTTTTTATTGTCACTCTACTTGGATTTTTTTTTAATTCACAGGCATTAAGCTGCCTCACCCTCTTTCTCAGATACATATTAAATTGGATCATTCAGTTAGGAAGGATAAAACACCAGAAGATGGATGTAGATAACAAAGGGAGCAACAACAACCCTATTGAATACTGAGCTATGCAGGACCCAAGAAGTTTTGGAGTGCTCTTAGCCTGAAGACCTATGAACTTTTCAATTTATTGCAAACTGAGTATCTAAAGAATACAAAGGAGGGTTGTGGAGGGGGTATAAAAACTTGGTAAGGCTCTCGCATGCAGCAGATACACAGAATACATGAAATGTTTTTCTGATCTGCAGAGGAAGTAAATTTCTATGTCATATCCAAGACTCTTACTAACCTTGAAAACCATTTGGAAGAAAACAGAACACAACCTGAAGGTCTTTGCTAAAGTTGGAATGGACTCTAATGAGTTTTGGCTCAGAGTAAGAGGATTTTCACTGTGCAGAGTATACCCAAACACGGAATCAGAAAAAAAGGAGAAAAAAAAAAAGAAAAATGGAAGATTAAATTCCAGAACCTAAACACACACCTCCAGCATATTCTGACAAACATTCTCATCATTTAGGAATTGTCCAAGGAACCTGAAAAGTATAAAAATCAGTCAAGCTCTATTCATTAAGCACCTTTTTAATTCCTCTAGTTGGTCCATTTTCATGCCAATGATGCTACAAACAGTCTTCAAGTTATAGTTAGTCCTAGAAAATAAAGATTTTGATTGTTTGCAAATTATAGCATCCATGTTCTGCAAATTTCTGATTATAATTTTAGTATTGTGATCTAGTTTGTTTTCTGCATGTACCTGCTTGTTAGGAATAAAAAAACTAAAGTGAAAAATTGTATTAATACAAGCATAAGAGACTTCAAGTCTCAAATGCAATTACAGTGACTCAAAGCTGAAGACCTGGAGCAGAACAAATTAAATGGTGTAAGTACTAATAGTTTTTCACCTTCTACACAAAAAACAACAAAAGAGTGAGAAGAGTTGAGGGAAGAAATTTTGAAACCTCTGCTCAGTCTCCAATGAGCCACAGTCAGGTGCAGCCCAATGTCATCAGAGCCCAGAGACTTCCAGTGGCAGCAGAATCAATAGGCAGTGTAAAGCCATGTACACAATAATGGTAAACCTAAGAAAAAGATAGTAATCTTTCTGGTGACCAAAAGACAGAGAAAACTGCAAAAATGCATATATTTTCATTTGCAAAAATATCCTCAATTTAAAACAAACAATCCTTTTTCTTTTCCCCTGGAAATTAAGGAGGCCATTGCTGACCCTAGAGTGTCCCTAATTTTTTTCCCTGCCAATATTTTATTCCTGGCAACTTCTATCAAAGAACTACTGAAGAAAACAATATGGGCATACAAAAAAGGACATAAGCAAGTGTCTAGTTGACAAAGAGTTTAATTGCCTTTCAGCTCTTAAAGAGAATGCAGTGAACTTTCTCCAGCAGATGTAGTTTTAAACAAACAAACATACACCTATTGTTTGACTATCAAGCAACAGCGTTCATTTATATCCATTTTCAGGAGAAGCAAGAAATCATCTCATGTCTTTAAGATTCATGTGAGTAGTATAAAAACTTATACCTGGGGATATCACAAGGGCAGAAACTGGAAAAAATGCTTTATACATTAATTCTGGCATGCAAATTTAGTGAATTTTCCCATCCCAAAATTCAAAAAGAAAAAGGAAGATGACCTAGGGAAATTAAGTTAACATCAGTCTCAAGCAAATTAATGGGGAAATTAATACAAGACTCAACTGATAGCCATGGAAGGATGTAATTAATGCCATCAATACAGTCTTATGGAAAACATCCTTAGGGATCTATGGTTTGTTTAATGGAGAAAACTACAGGTATGTAATATAGTGTAGTACAGTATACATAGACCTTCCTGAAGTGCTTAGTTAATCTTTGCAGTGTGTTCTGATAAAAACTGGCTCAAATAAATAGATTTGATAAACTGACAGACTGGCAGACACAAACTTATTGAACAACCATAACTCAAATCTCATTGTTTCCAGTTTTTTTTGCATTGAAGTAACTTAAATCTGATACAGCTCAGTAGTTTTCATTAGTGATCCAGAAGTATTTTTAAAAACTTTGATGATCAGATTCTCAGATGACAAAGATGAGTAGAATGAAAATAGTAGGATAGACAAGCAATCATAGAAAATGACAGAGAATCTGAGAGGGATGAAACTTTCATTTTAACAGGTTTCAGTGCAAAGCCCTGTATTTAAGCACACAGATTACAGAACAAGCTTAGAAGATGAAAATATCCATCCTGGAGCAGCAACTCAAAGACGACTGCCACAATGTTCAGAAATCTCACGCTGAAGTCTCTGTGTCATGGTATAAGAGAAAATCAGGTCCTGCAGCAGACTTCAAGGACCTGAACACCTTATTACATACTGCTCCAGTGCTTCATAAACACACACACAAAAAAGGCAGAATCCCTTATTCCTAGAAATTAAATAGCACAGATGCAAGAGATGCAAATTTACTGACAAGTGGAAACAAGTATTCACATATTCCTGTAGCAATCACCTGGATCTGCTACAGATGTCAATTAAAATAGCAAAACAGGAAACAAATCAAACACCACATGGGAAAAAGGGTAAGCATGACAGTCCAAATCCTGCTGCATTTCTCCAGGTGAGCAAGAAAAGAGAGACTGTGCAAACACAAAGGTCCCTGAAACAAAGCCCAGTGTTGGAGCCAGCTGAGGCTCTGTGATTCATGGTATTACTGATCCTGACTTCTGGGAATGTCTGGGATCATGTGCATAAACAGCAATAGCCAGCTGGACAAGGATCAACTCTGACAGCAACAGCAGCATGTTCCACAGATGGAAATGATGAATACTGAGAGGAGGTTCATGGACTAAATGAATTTATATTAACCTGCACTGCATTATTTTTTATTTCTGCACCTCCAACCCCTTGGCTAATCCCTCCACCCTACCCCTGTATTGTTCTCCAGGGGAAGGTGCAGGAGCTCGCTCTGATCCTGACTAAACAGCTGAAGTACAGTGGGAGTCTTCAAGGTCAGCTCTCAGCCACTGGCTCCAGTCCTGGCCCTGGCAGTAAGTCAGAGCAATCTAGGCTTGTTCTCACCTGTGACATCCCATGAGGAACACCAAGGGACCACTGAACAGCAGAGATCTGACATCTGTATGAGAGACTTCCCATCCCTCTCTTACTCATCCTCCTAACATGCCTTCTTCTCCTTGGAGTCCTACACTAGTAAGGGTATGCTGGCAGTGCTCCAAAGGCCACCTTGATGAACATAAAGGACAAACAGAGGGATCAGGCATGAATATGTTTTCTATTTCAGGAATCCTGCCTGAGGGGTGTAAGGCAGCAATGGTCTCTTCCTTCCACAGACAAACTACATTGTGAAGATTTGCCTACAGCACAGGAAAAGATTGGGAAAGCTTCTGTCTCTGCAATATCTAGCAGAGTTTTGATTAAACAAACTCAATTTTTGGTCAGCAATTCTTTGCTAATGCAACAGTTCCTGTCATGCCACACATACCAGTGGGAGTTTGTAGCCTCTATATACAAGCTGGAGAACAGAAAAAAATACTTTTGCCATCTTATTTTACTGAAAAAGCCACCGAAATATAAGAGGCCAGCAAAATCTTTACCTTGGAAAGCAAGAATTGGAAAGCAAGTTGTTACCTACTTGGCACCCAGAATACTTTCTGTGGACAGTAGAACGAAGTTGCTGTACTGTAAATAGGGGGCCACAAAATACCTCCCAAACACCCAGCTCTAGCCTTCACTGCTGTCAGTGAAGTCAGCAGGGCAGCACTGTGTCAGGTTTGTCTGGAATAATGTTTGAAGGTGCCTTATGCAATCTCCCCCCTGTAGGTGACAGCCACTTAGGGGAGGCACAGCTCTGTCCATGCTCATTTCTTGGCCCAGACATGGGAAGTGCAAAGGCACTGTGTCCTCGTGGAGAAAGCTGAACCCTGAGCTCTTTGCTTTCACATCGAGAACACCTCATCCCTTCTCTACGCACATCATTGCATATAATTCAGTGAGAACCCCATATGTGATAAGTTAAGGATAGCAACCAGTGATACAGGTACCAGTCACTTAGATCTCACAATACCTGGACTTCTAAGCAGATGACAGATCAGAAGATATTAGTACTAATGTCAGATTTTCCACCTCCACTGGAATTAACAAGGTTCATTGCCACCAGACCAATGCCAAACCCAGGCCTATCCCAGAGCTGAAATATCAAGTGGGTTTGAGGCCTTCCCATAAATGTTGCACCACATATTTTTCTCAGTCTGAAGTATGAGAAGCCTTAACCAGGCAACCATTACCCAGAGTGCCAGTGTCTGCTGGAGGCAGAGAGCAGGAATGCCTTTCAGCAGGCAGGTGAACAGCACCTCCATGGGAGGCATCATCAAGGTCTGCAACACTTCCCTTTCCTCAGAGACACGATGAGCATCTTCCCAGGGGAGACAAAACCTTGAGCTCCTGAAGAAAAATTCTGCAGCTTTGTTTACACCTGACATTTAATATATTACATAAAATCCACTGAGATTCAATAAATGAAGCTAGGTAATCATTCAGCTTCTTGAACATTTCCCTTTACTGTGCACACAGACTGGTACAACACATTCCTTCCATTTTCCAAGCGTTACAAGCCAACCACATGTGGTAACACAGATTTACCTTCAAATACTGTGAAAAGAAAACACTTGCCATCACCTGACTCCTGGTAATAGTGTAGCACCTGGCTCTTCAAAAGATCTCTCTGAAGTAAACAAAAGCAATAAGCAAATTTAGGTATCACTCATCAGTACACTAACCCAAAGGAGCAATTAGAAAGCATTTAAGGCATGAAATGTGTATTTATGACTGTACAGCACCTAGCACAAGAGAATTATGAAACTTGATTAGGATGAAACCCTTAGACACTGCCATCCAACAATCAATAACCATATTAGCACTAAGAATCAAAACACAAGCTGACCACGTTACTATGGAAATGTAAGAATATGGCAAATACACCCTCCTGAATAGCAGCCAATAACTGGGAATGGCAGAAAGGAAATGAGCCTAAAATTAACTACTAAAATAAACAGAATTTCTTTAAAAATGGAAGGAAGAAAGCCTTGCTTAGTCAGGCATCAGGAAACAAAGGTAAGTATTTGTACTGATCTTTACCTCAAGTAATAACATTTCCAACAGCATAGTTACAAAAAGGATGGGAAGAAGAAAAGTGAAGCAAACCAAGAGAAAGTAGATAAATACAGTTATTAATCTGAAATCTTTTAAGAGCACAAGCTTTCTGTCTTACAAGAAATGCTGCATCCTTCCCTGGTTTGAAAAGGAAAGCTCTACTACAATATATCAAGATGAACAATTTAAGTGCCAAAAGACAACAAATGTGTTACTCTTCACTGAAAATTTATACACCAGCCAATGCAGGGATACATCTAGAAGAGAAAGATCCTCTTTGGACTTCCTTTTATCACCACATTTCCATTTGGTAACTTCAAATCAGAACATGTATCCCTGTGCCTAAGTCTTCATTTCTCTTACCCCTAAGGGAAGGGAGCACCTTTCCCCAGGTCCTGAGTCATTCCAAACTCTGTCTGATTCCAGCTCATGGAGGCACTTGAGATGGTTACTGAGTAGTCATAGTGCCTCTATGGATCAGAGAACGAGCAATTTAAACAATTTGTGGATAAATTTAATAGAAGGGCAATGAAGAGGCGCAGGAAATGACAGTGCTTGCTCAGGAAAGCAACGAGCAAGAAGAGACAGAAATGCTTTGGCTTTCCTTTCCACATAAAGCAGCCCATCTCCAGTGAAGTTTGCTTTCATCTGTTGACAGAAATTTACATCCACAATTTCTCATAGGATTGTCTCCCTTGAGGTTTTGCTGTGATCATACTTAAGTGATCTCTGCTGGTTTGTGTTTGTGCTATTCTATTCTCACAGCTTCTGGAAATTTCCTCCCATATAACTGGGAGTTATTCCTCAGTAGAGGTGATTAATTTTTCACACACAGAACATTCTGATGATTTTGAAGGAATTTTTTTTTTTTTTGTGCTCATATGTTCTTGTGCTGATTTTGCCTCAAAGTTGTGGCTGAAATTATCCTGTCATCTTTGTGGTGAAAACCCTTACATATAGGGACAAGGACATAACTCTTATCGAAATCCTAGGCAGGACTCTGCCTTTTGAAATACTGATTTGAAATACTTCATTGCTTGAAGACACTCTTCTGAGCTGGATTCCCACTTCAGCATGAGGAAGCAGGGAAGACATTCCCCCACCTTGAAGCACATATTTTGGGCACAGGTACCCCCACCCAAAGCAGTGAATTCAAAAGCTACACTTTTCCTGGATTGCCCTGGTCAGCACCAGATGACACAGAACACATGCAGAGCAGAGGAGCAGGCTGGTCATACAGAGATTTAAAGGGTAGGGAGCAGGAAATTACACACAAAATCAGTATCCATACACCAACTCCCCACCTTACCCTGGGTAGAAGACTGCTGCACACAGCCAAGAGCTGTGCAAGCCCCCCCATGTGAGCAGTTTGGTTTTAAAAACAGATGCTGAATAAATTACATACACCTCTATTCACATCCCAATAACAATTTGTACTTTTCTTTGCCCACAGACAGTATGCAGAATTACATTAATAATAATTTAAATGCTAGAGGTTATGGAAAACTTTCAGTAGAATAAAGCCTTATATAGCACAAGAGACACAGATTTATGGACAGAAAACTTTTTCACAACAGGTAGGGGAAAAAATGGATTATTAAAAGCAACTTTTCATTTTTCGTTTAAAGACACCACCATCAATAAAATCAGTTGTTTGCCTTGATGCAAGTTCCCTTAGAGGCAGACTCTATCATTTGACGCTGGGCTTGGAGTTGTGTCTGAAGCACCAGAAGAAGATTGAAGACTTACCTGGAGTAAAATAAATAAATTGAAGTACAAAGCCTGTGGGTATCTAAATGCTGTCGGTTCCTTTGAAAAATGTTACACTATATTAGCAGAGTGGCAGGCAGGTCTGCTTCTCATTTGATTGTTCTGAATTGTCTAAGTATTTAAGGGTCATTGACTAGGAATATTTTTTCACCCAGGACTAAAAAAGGAAGCACCCATGGGTGGTGATTATTGAGGACAGAACAAGATATCATTCTTTAGTTCACAAAAAAACTCAAGCACTTCTAAAAAAACTGAAGCTGAGCATCATGAACAAACTGCTGATAAATGACTGGATCTTAATTAGAAAAAGCAAAAAGCCAACAGTGAAATATATTATTTAAAAAGAAAAAAAAGAAGGGAAAAGAATGATGACTGATGCTACTGTTCTCCACATTTCAACTGATCAAGTTTTCTTTTATGAAAAAACAACACTAGAGAAAGACAAAACTAGAAAGAAAAAATAACAGCAACCAAGACAGAACATCACACCAGCTAAAGAGGCAAGCAGGAGCACCATGCCAGTGCTTTAAACAGCAGACTCTGCTCCACAGAGGCTTTGTTTGGAAAGCTGATTTACCATTTATACTTTACAGGCAGTGTTTCAATAACTGGTCTAATCACATAATTCCTTTTTTTTTTTTATATTTTCAGGAAGCCACACAGGTTGGAAATGTAATACAGTGTCTGCTAGCTTGTGAAAGGGCTGCAAATGTGAGTAGAAAGGATAGAAGGCATTTGTTTTCCATCTTTTCTAAAACAAATTCCAGCCCAGGCATTGTTGGAAATCTGACACAATACTAAGAAATCTGTATTGCAATGACAAGGCAATAACCTTAATTGAGTTCTTACACTGAACTGGAACCCAGTTTGGACCTGAGACATCAAATGCTCTATCAGCAAATATTCAATTGTGAAGCATTAAAAAGCAAAATTTTATTGCAACTCTCCAGTCCTCTGCAGCTGCTCGAGATAGAAACAAAGTAGTTCACTGAAACTAGAAATAATGATAAAAATGTATAAAGGGGGAGGAGAACAACAGTGCACCCATAAACAGCATCTGTGTTCAGAAGGGAGACATAAAAAGCTGGGGAAGAAATAATGGGTTTTATGGAGGCAATGAGAAAACAAAGATAATTAAAACCAAAACTAGAACTGTTTGCCATTATGATGCGCATATAACAGTTTCCCTACAGGAAAATAAATGAACTACATCTGAATGTATATGTACTGGGGAAGAAACTTCTCTCAGCACCAGAAATAAGTGAAAAATCTTTTTTTTTTTCTATTTTTTTTTCCTTGTTTGTTTGTTTTAAATTCAAATGAGCACCAAAGAGACTTGGCCTCAACTTCTGTAATGCTCGAAACATTCTGGTGCCACTTTCCTCCAGCCAATGAGGGGCACCCAGCAGAGGCAGGATCACTGTCACCTTGCTGCCCCAGCAGCTTCTTTCTGCCTGTGCTCCCCAATACCTAAGTAAGATGGTATGCTTGTTTCTGTAGAGAGGGAAACATTTACCCTGTTCAGCAAAGACAGTAGATGTAGGAATTAATTTTACTTGTATTAATCCTTTCCTACAAGTGCTTATAAGCAGAAACATTGCTTGGCCCATGCAGCAGCATTCTGGGCACCCTGCACTTCTCCAGCTGTCCCACCACCCAAACTCCAATATTTATTACCCACCACAAAACATCCCCTCCAGTCATGTAACTGTATGTGGTGCAGACATCAAGCTGTTTTGAGAGCTAAAATGCAAGTAACTACCAAGAGTTACACCTTTCTTCCTGCCCATTAGGAACATTCTCCAATCTCCCATTCTCACTTGTTTTTAGCTGCAGTTAAAAACCACTTTTCAGGAATAATACCACACCATAGCCAAAGCTCTGGCAGATAGAATCTGTAGGCAGTAATGGACAGAACTGTACCTGTTTCTCCATCTCTCCAGAAACCCTTCCACTAGGAGAGATGCAGGCAACCTCACCCAAGACCCTGCCACCTCCTAGTGCAAGACAGGCAGCTGAAAGCATAGATTGCACACATAGCTACTGCTGTAGGGATAGCAAAGCTCCCATTTCAAGGCTAATCTAAAAACCCTTCCCTGTGCATGGAAGTCTGCCAGGGCTTTAAGAACAGGAGTTGACCGTGTGCCAAAGGCCCATTTCAGAGCACATATAACCATGCATGCCAGGGTGTAAAGATTACTTCCTCTTCTTTTACACTCTGCTATTGTTAATAATGCAGCTAAATTTAAAATACTGTGCACCCAAGGTCTCTGGTGGGAAGCAGTGCCTTTGGAGATGAAATAGCTTAAGCCAAGAGCTTCCTTTCTTGCAAGCCCTGTCTGAACCACCAGCTGTGTCTGCCAGAGCAAGCCTTGCCTTAATTCCATCTCCAGACAGTAAGGTCAGGCTGGCAACAAGACAGTTTTCTTGGAAAAAGATTTTTTTAAAAAATGCAAACACAAACCCCAGCCAATTACCAGCTCCATGGAACCTAGTGGAGCTTTAAAACCAAGAGTTTCAGCTCTGTCTCCATGTTGCCTACAACTTCATGCCAGGGCCTACCCCTGCTGCCTCTTCACTGCCCCTTTCTCTGAACTGACCGAGTACATATTGTGCAGCAGATGTGGAGCTGCCTTCCCTCCCACCTTCCAGCCACCAAAGCCCTGAAGTCAAGTCTCTGCTGAAAGCACTCTTAGAGACTCTGTCATGCTCTTGACCTTTTCTGTTGTGCTCATTTCTGTACCTGTTTGTACCACTGAAATGAAATGCCCCAAACATGCTTTCTGTAGGATCTTTACCAGGCTTCATCTCTGCCCCGTCCTTGCTCTCTCCATGATAAAATTGGTTAGCAAATCCCTGCAGGTCCCACCTGCCCACAGCACCTTTGCTACACTGTTCTCTCACCTGGGGAAAGAAATACACTGCATTTATCCTCTGAGAAACAAGACTGACTATAATTCTGGCGCACAGTAGAGAAGTATGTAATCCTATCCATTATTTGCAATAGAATTCTGCAAGACATCAACCAAAAATTTAAGCTTTTAGGTGCTAATTAGAACAGGCTGGCAGACGTTTTATGAAGTCTTCTTCACATTTTTGACCAAACACTTAGCAAAGAATATTAAATAACAACCACCATCATTATCAACCACACAAACAAGCAAAACCCCAAGTCTAAATAACAAACACAAAAAAGACTGCTTCGGTTTCTACACACTCTTAAAGCAGCACATCTTATAAATTCAGCAGTGCATGTCAGGTTAAGCTAAATGTTCAAAACAACTTAAAGTTGATGCAAAATGCAGCAAAAGCTTTTCCCTCTGCTAAGGGCACCTATAAAACAGTTTATTTGTTTGAATCATCTCAGTTTTTCTGACTGCATCAGAGGAGAGAACGAGCCTACCTCCTCCAGACAAGTCACTAAAACTAGCAGATGAACACTAAATTTAATCAGAACCCATTCTTCTCTCTTTGAAAGATTTGCTTAAGATTCTCAATATTTTGTCTACATCTGTATGCACAGAACTGAGCATTTACCATATTCCTGGACTGATTTTCCCTCTCTTTAAGGAATAATGCAGGGCTGAAAGAGTGTCAGATATTATGCACCCCTTGTCACTGTCTGTATTATTTCACACTGTTTTCTCAGCAACTCTGCTGACAGTCATAAACTGTTTGCACATAAGGATTACTAATGAAGTTCAGTCTCTTTCTTCAGCCCCCCTCCAGCCCACAGTGCAAAATATAGCTGTACTTTGGATTTAGAAGACTGACTAATCGTGCAAGAAACCCATCACTTATCTGTGGAGAAGGCAGCAGTTTCTACAAGAGGATTCCGGCCTTTTGCCCCTTTGCTTAGTTCTGTATCAAGACAGAAGGACTACTCTGTGGACAGGGAGATAACCAAGGCTTTTAATCACCAAATTTCAGAATGTGAAAGTTGGTGGGGTCATCTGGTCCAACCTACCTGCTCAAGAAGTGTCCCCTGGAGCAAATTGCACGGGATTGCATCCAGATAGTTCTTGAATGTCTCCAGGGATGGAGACTCCAAAACCTTCCTGGGCAACCTGTTCCAGTGCAGGGTCACCCATACAGCAAATGAGAGCTTTGGTCCTAAGGAAAGTATTAGCAGACTTCAATATCCTAATCTTTAGGAAGACTGCCCACCGTTAAGAGGTGACTGATCTAGTATTTATAGTATGAATCTGGGAGTAAACATGCACCTTAAAGTGCTGCCTTAACCTAAATTTCATGTCTTGGTACTGAGAAAATGCCCTAAATTCCAATAAAACTGATGATGACACAGATGTCTTGGAAAAACTTGGCTAACACAAATAGTCTTTCACAGATCAGGTACTTAGCCCTTTCAGGCTGCATTTTACAGCCCCAAAATACTTGGTGTTAATATTCATCCTCTATTAACAATATCAAAGCATCATAAGAAAAGTCCTGCTACATTTTTCACACACTTAACAATTTTCAGGTATAGGATCTTGTTTCAAAAGCCTTTGTAGATAAGAGACAGAAAGTTTCAAGCTAGGAAATATTTGTCTGTGCAGCCTCTATGAAGAGCATATCTGGAACAGAGAGAGGAAGAAAAGTCTTGCAGAAAAGCAAGCCTCTAATAAATTGGTTGCATGTCAGAATCTGTCAGCAGTGTGACTCATTCTGTGCTCGTTTCTACTGTAACAAATTATTGCTTTTCCAGGTTTGAATTTTCTCACTCGCTGTTTTGCTACAGCACTGCACGAAATAACCCAGCACTGAGCACCCCACTGCAGGAGTGCCACATGCAGTTTATCATTAGCAACATAATTTGGCAAAGGATAGATAAGGGTGGTAGTGCAATGCATGAATAAAGCAGTATTAAACAAATAAACAACGTGCAGCAGCAGGTGGATTCACAACAAACAGCAGGCCATAGTTACAGTAGGCTATTTTACACCGAGGCATCAATTTGAGTCCTGCCTCAGTTTGTCAATGTTACTGCCATCAAGCAGCCACTTAATTTCCTATTTCTGAACACACTAGTGGCTACAGTTGTTCTGAGAGGGCAGATCCAGATTTTCAAGCAAAAAGAGCACACCCACCAGCACCTACTGTGAAGTATCAGTGAATGCTGGACTTTGCCCAAACACCCAATACTGCCTTGAGATCCAGCACGGGTAAGGAAAGAAATTGGGAGTACACAAGCGGACATAAAAAATAAAGGAAGCTTCTGGTGTGAAAAGGACTGGAAGACATCCCTTGCTGGGCATTTCTGTACTGTTTCCAGAGACTGGAGGAAAAAGAAATGGCTTCACTCCCACACCTTCCTTGCCACTGGGTTTAAGTAGCTGAAAGAATAAATTAAAAACTCAATTAAAAAATCGCATATCAAAAGCATTCCCCCACCTCAAAAAAGCACATACCCTCTATCTCCTGTAAAATGACTGTTAAGGTAGTCCAAGGTAAGTATTACAGGGAAGAGGCCTCTTGAAAGTCAGAGTTGATGCAAGAAATATGAATTCACAAGATGAGATGAGATATATCTGGTACAAAGCTAAATGATTGGTTTTGGAACAGCTGAAACAGAACACACCTCTTTTTTTCCACTCTAGTACATGTTTCCCTCTGTGTTACAGACTACAAGTGACAAAAGCATATTGACTTCTAATCAATAGTAATTTAAAAATCAAGAGCAGTCTCCATGGTGTGAGTGCCCAAAAGTACCAGGCAGGCTGCAAAGACAAGAACCTGCTCCCAAATAAAAGGAAAAACCAAGAAAATCTTCCTAATCATGTTCATCACCCTGACTTCTATCCTGACATCTCTAAAGCTAAACACCTGTGAGGTCAGATTTTCAGAAGTGTTTTCAAAAAACTGCCATTTAAATACAGAGGTGCTTCACACAAGTGAAGCATTGTAGGTGTTAGCACAGTAAACCTTACTCCTGCAAAAATGCTCAGACAAAGGGTTGTATCTATCTGTAATCCTGATATTTGTATTTTTGTGTGTCCACCAGCAAATGACCTTGTCCTAGGTTAAAAATGTAAGATGTGCCCAAAGTATGTATTCTATCACCATCTTCATGAGGTGTTGGAACCAGGTGGGGCAGTGTTTCCCTTATCTTCTGCTAATGGCCCATCAATGCCTTGCCCCATGACTCATAGATAACTCCCTCCGGAAGCCATTTCTGTTCAATGGGCCATCAAGAGCCCATTAGANGACCTAAAGGCTTGACCTGGTAACTCCCTAGGCTTCATCAGTCTGTTCAGCTGCACAAGACACTTCAGCCTGTATCTGCACATGTTCCAAAGGAAAGAGAAAATGGCAGAGCAGGATCAGCAGTCAGGCAGAGATAAGCAGGCACTGTGATTCTGATGCACTTACTGCCTTGCCTCATTTGGAATTAATTTTACACCATTTTGTCACTAGAGTAGCTGGAATATAAACAGCATACTATTATCTGGTGAATCAATTGTTCAAAGGTCTCAGCTCTAAACAGACTAAATGCTCCTCAGCTCCTTGTCTGACAGCCTGCATGGCAAATTTTCTTTTCAAAAAGAAAAGAAAAAAGCAGGCATGTTGGTGCTACAAATCAGACAAGAGTGTTTTGGTGGTTAAGCCCTTTCTAATAAGAATCCATTTGAAAACAGAACATAAATGATGGCATATGAATAACATTCTTGGTAAGGTTTTTAAAGTATATTCAGACATGGCCCTGAAGGGTGATGATGGTTTTCAAGACACCCCAACAGCAAGGTTAGACTCAGCACCTGCAGGGTAATTCATCTAATATAAGAGCAATGATAAATCTACAGATCACCAGAATTTGCTGGAGGAGGAAGGTAAAGGGAGGAAGAAGTTGTGGTGGCATCCTAACAAAGTGAGGAGCACGCCGAGTGCTGGCTAATCTCGATATACCTGATGTTTAGCTGCCAACAGTACACTTCAGTTTTCCCACTCTTTCATCAGCAAATGCAAGAGCACTGCATTGGAGGTTCAGAATGCAATCCCCAGCAGGTCAGTCAACAAGCCAGGGTTTTTTTTCCAATTAATTCTGAAAAACAATTTCTCTCACCCCCAAGCATATGTGACTGGTGGCAAATAGGGGACTGCTGCCATTTAAAACAAAAGTATTTCACAGCCTCTCTCTGCAATGTTGTTTATTTGCATGGCACTAGGAATATGCTAGATGTTCTAAAGAGCCACAAAAATTCACCTCCATTCTAGCTTTGTAAATAGCAGCTAATGCATTTACATTCTTTGTCAAGTTTGTTTCTCCAGCCTGGAATTTTAGAGCCCCTTGGCCCAATCATGTCTAAGGCCTGGCAGTGCTCTCCTAATACCAGCAACAAATAATAACTGAAGCCCTGGGATTTCTGAAACTACTGAGAGGTGAAACAGGCTGCCAACCTGCCCAGAGTATTTATAATCTCATAAAACCCATAAAAATGACACCAGCAAGGTGGCTGATAAACTGTAAACAACAGTCACAAACACTGATCTTCCTACAACCAGCATCATTAAAAATGGCACTGGAAATACAACACTGTGTGAAACTGGGTGAAAGCCAACAGGAAAGTGATAGGTCCCTCTGTGCTTCAGCAAGCTTTTCTCAAGTGATACGTGAAGCCTTGAATACCCACAAAAATTGCAGCAAGGTACTTTTAAAGCTAAGTCTGATAAGCATCAGCAAAGAGTGAGGCAGAAATCTGAAGCCCAAAAGCAGAAACGTGAAGCAGGAGAAGGAAATGATTTATTTTAAGATTTTTGAGTAGCAAAGCACTGTGCAAAGTGAGATTCAAAAGCAACAGCAAGGTGACTACCCTCCTAGGAAAGGAAATTGGATTGACAAGTGTGGAAATAAACTACTTGGACTTCAATGAGCAGATGAATTAAATCTGGCCTCTGAGGTCTGGCTGACTTTTAGTTGTCCCTGTAGTTGAACATGGATTTTGCTCCTCTGGTGCATGTTCACACCTGGTTCTCACCTGGACCATTTATTCGAAGGTTCCCTCTTGGCTCTGCAAACCCAATCTCACTACACTGTGACATGCAACTAAAATCACTGGCACAGAAATATGCCTGTGAAGAAGCCATTGCAGTGCTGGCTTCCATCCTCTATCTCTGTGGCTCTATTTCCCTTCAGAAGGCCAAGACTCCTACTTAAAGTCTAGTAATGTGCCCAGAAAAATGACTATGCTCATAACCACCTAATTTTGAAATAATATAAATGGGAAAGAAAACCAAAAGTAGAGCAGACTTCCTTTTTAAAAATCAGCACACATCCATTGTACTAACCCTGCACTTTCTGTACATCATTGTCTCCAAAGAGATTCCACTGGGAATCGGGGATGTGCAAGGTTGTGACCTGATAGTCAACACATCTTGGGCTCTGTAACTGAACACTGTAAGATCAGCAGAAAGACAAGGATAAAAGTTAAGGGAGAAAACAGACTATTCCTTAGCAAGAGTTTTCTGGAAACAGTGTTTGAGTGAAATTCTTCCTGAACCCTGAAGGAAAAGTCTAGGAAGGATGCACTCCAACTCCTGGCACTCATGCACTCAGTACCAGAGCTCAGACTGGACTATTGCTGCCTCAGTCAGCAACTTCAGAGCTGATGAGAGCAAGTCACAGCTCCCCTCTAGCCCAGGTGTCATTGGTGTATAAACCCCAGTTCTGGGATCAGCACATGGCTGTGGTAAGATCCCAAGCCAGGGAAGATGGAAAAACAACTATCTTCAGGTACCTTGGCTGCAAATTAATGTTGTGAAAATCAATGATATCCATGTGAATATTCATGTTCCAGTTTATTTAATGAAAAAAATAGAGAATCATTTGCATTTCACATCTAACTGAGCCCATTCCTTACTTTCAATTTAAATTCACAAGTTGGAGGAAAAGACTTGCTGTTACTCTTTGCCATCACAGAATTGTAAGTGAGATAATAACCCCCTCCCCCATTTTGGTAATGTTTCATTTTAAAAAACATCAGCCATCTAGAAACAGCATGGCTTGGTAATTTTACCAGAATACCCATATGATAACAGGGAAACCTGCAAACTCATTCTTTTACACTTTCCCGTTCAGTTGTCTTGATCTTGTCCTGTGTTTCTTGAAGTCATGAGAGCCATTTAGCCCTGGTAAGAGACATAAAAAGTGTGACAGGAGAAGACAGGGGAAAAGAAACATCTAACTATGGCAACCAGCTACAAATTTATTTCTATTTCCTTATCTTCTGTTGTATTATGTCCACATTACTAAATTAAGTTAGAGTAGCTTCAGACTTAACAGTACTAACACCTCTCAGATCTGCAAGCACTTGGCAAGAACAGCTATTTATGGTTTACAGTTGGGGTCAGAAGTTCAGCTGAGGTGATTTCCCTACCACAACATCATAAGCAAATAGCAGAATTTGAATAAAATCCTGTCCCTGTATCTTATATCACTAAAAGATGCCCTTGTTATCCCAGTATTGCGGGATCTGCACTTGCCCATTGATTTAGTTTTCTGATTGTAACCCTTCATGCCCATCACAGACACAAAAGGCTGAAGGCACAACCCTATATTGGCTGCACTGCTTCTGCAGGTACAAAAGAAGCAGCAAAAGAATACTTGCCACTTACCTCCAGAAAGCATCTGCTTTTTGCAACACTGCAGTCACACACTCTTCTTCATTTCCTTCCCTTTTCATTTTCTGAGATAAAGTAAATCCCACTTGAAAGCAAGAATCTTCTCTGGAATTTACACCCCTGTCAGCCAGGTGGAGGTGGAGATGGTTCAGGCACTAAGCTGAAGATGGAGCTGGTAACACACAGATACATAATTTGAAACAATTCAAAATTCTTTGATGCTGGGTAAACTCAAACCTTTTTCATGACAGTACCTGTGCTTTGTCTAATGAGAAGCCTGGCAGGAACTAAGGCAACAATTTATAAAGGGTTGAAGTAGTCCACAGGGACTAAGCTGAACTCTGCTGCAATACCACTCATACCATCTTCCTGAAGATTTCAAAAGGGTCTCCAGAGGCAACACACTTGACTCTGTTCTCCTGACCTCCAGTTTAACACTATTATCCCTTTACGTCACTTAAGTTTCAGTAATAGTTGAAGTCCTGTCAAACAAGGGAATGAGCAGTCATGAAAGAGGCAATGACCTTTCCCTTCAGCAACCTTGTGACATGTAAGACAAGAAAAAGTCATTAGAGAGAAAACAGATGGACAATTTATCAACATATTAAATGCAGTTTCTCCCAAAAAGCTCTCTTCTCTTCACCAGTTCTTGCCTTTCAGATCCTGAGGGAGTGAGCACTTGTGTTCTCATTTCAAGACTGACTTGCATTAGTCAGCCAGCATCCTCCCAGAGCTGCCTGGCCATCAAGCTGCTCTGGAGCAAAGCTGCTCTGCTAACACTCATAGTCAAGCTCAGGATAATTCCCTTTATTTAAGCCGTATAGCTTATCTCCTTATGAGAGAGGCAGACTACCTTGATGTAACATGATTATTTGCATGATGGCCTACCCTTGATAGGAAGAGCTTGTTGGCAGTCACACAGGAGCCAATGTCCCACTGGCACTTGGGTTCAGAAAACCCATGCTGTTCTTAGGAGCAGAAGGTTTGCCAAAAAATCCACTGTGTCACTAGGAAATGCCAGGTTTCTGGGTAAGGTGCTTTTATTACCACGCTCAGTTAAGTGGAACTGGCACTGTGACAAGCACTTCAGAAAAAGCACTAAGCACAGTGTGGGGGAGAAATAAATGTGAATCTCAACTGATGGAGCTATATCATCCAGAACACGTAGTCCAGAGGTGTAGTAGCAACAGTGCATCTTTATTACACAGTGTATTTCACTGTAAAGAAACAAATAATGTCAGTAACGCTGCACTATAGGTAAGATAAAGCACATATGGATTTATACAGTTACGTGTTTACACCTGCAAAACTCTGCTAATGCAGGTTTGGGTTGTTAGTTGTGAGGCTTGAATTTGGCAGCTTTCAACTATGTTACCTAGTATTTATAGTAAAAGCCTTAAAAATGGATTCCTTGAATTTGGGATAATCCCCCACCCTTGAAGACAATCATTAAAATTGTATCACTTACAATATCTACTGATAGTGCCTACACATACTGAACAACAATCAACAGCAAGAAAAGACTCATCTACCTGTGAAATGCAGAGCACAGGACAGCTGTCTCTCTAATGCACAGCATCTGCCTTTGCACAGACTGTAACAGACTGGAATCATCATTGTACTTGAATTTGTTGAGCTTTCATAAAATGAAACTGAGAATGAAAATTTAAGGCTTTCAAAAATCCATTTATTTCACACCTCGAAACACCCTGTTAACCAAATAAAATCACTCTCTTGCTGCAAATCTGGGACAGAAAGGAACTTGATTTTGGAATGAAGGGAGCTGAATAAATAGGAGGAATTTTGTTTCAAGGGTTTTGTCAGAGATGCCATCACCTTCCTCTGCCAAAGAAAGTTGAGACTTAGCGGACTGAGATCAGATTTCATTTCGTTTTGGCCTTATTATGTATTGCTTGTAAACCACTGCTCTTTATATTCTGACCATTAACATGCTTTCCTATTTTACTCAACAGCACTGTTATGTCTGCTTGCTAAGGCTGCTGCTTTTGAGATCTTGCTGGTTTTGGGAAGCAGGCAAGGAAGCCATTTCAGCAGGATACTATCTTAACAACTGCTAACATCCGATGATCACCTTTGTTATTTTTAAGGGTTCATGGAATTTTACAACTGAAATTCATGTGAATAAAATGCCTAGCCAAACAACAGAGGATACTATCCTAAGGGCATTGTGCAGTTTGCTCTTCTGTTCAGGAGACTGATAAAATCAGATTTTATACTTTGTTTTTTATCTAGTACACTCCTTGGTCAACTGTTTTTGTTCTACTAGTACAGAGGATTTCAGAAAAATAGAAAAAGAAATTCAGCATAAAAAGCTACATCTCCTCAAACAGCACCAGAATTCTGGTTCATGGAGAGTGAAGCATCCCAGGTCTGAATTTGTTGGCTCCTCGAGGTGCCAGTCCCTGGAAGTGTTGTAAAGCCATGGACTATTTTCTATCATTAGCCTCTAACACCAGAAGCAGTGCCCAGGGGAGGGAGGCAGGATGAATTCCAGCCAATTCTCAGCAAGGCTCTCATGCCTGTTTTTTTTCCTCCAGCCTCCTCAGCCGTTGTTGAACAGCCCCTGTGCCTCCCCACTCAGTGCCTTTGGGCACTGCCCTGCCCTGTCTTTGGCTACAGCAGGGACAGAGCACAGCAAGGAGGAGACACACTGTCCTCCTTTCAGAGGGAGGATCAAAGACTAAAAACCCCAGCTCTCCAGGCATGCTTACAGCCTCATCACAATGTACTAGACACAATGGCTGGAGTAAAATTTTGCAACAAAATGGACACTCAGCAATGGGTATAGGGTAAGATCTGAACCTCTGACAATTTAGCAGATAAGTGGAGATAAAGAAACCAGTGCTAGAGTGGTGAATAGAAAGGAAAAGAAAAGTTGAAGTACCCCAGCAGTTGCCTTTTCACAAAACATTATTCTAGTTAAAACTCACATGAATCATGGGAAGTACATGGGCACTCTGGCTTCCTGTGAAGAGTTCTCCCATGCTGCAGCTAAAAAATGCACACTTGGAACGTCAGACATTCAACTATTTTGTAGAAATGCACCCTTGTAGATGTATGAGTCACTGACAGACTCTGACCTATGCAGAGAAGTGAATATTAGTGGAAAATGATGAAACCCCACTTTAATGCATCCACTGGAGAAAGCATTTGTGAAAACATTTATTCCAACATGGAAGAAATCTCATCTGACCTAGTTTCCTATTCTGCTTGTTACCTCCTGGCTGTCTCATCTGAGGTTCCACCTGCTGTTTCTCCATCTGCCAGTCTTTTTTATATCAGAGGAACCTTCTGAGTTACACGTTAAATGTCAGGCAGGCTGGAGAAAAGTTGTTTATGTCTGCATTTAAACAGATGATATTTCCATTAAAAGTGCATCATGGAGACACTAAAGGCTAAGATGTCATTTGCATTTGGTTATTGTAACTCACAGGCAGGCCTGCTTGTGTGAAAACTCATGCTATTCTTTTGGACCTTAGTACAGCCAAGCAGAATGACCATACCCTGTGAAGGTCATTGTTAGTGTCTTTTCTAGTAATATTGAAAGCCTCAAAAGCTAGGGGCCAACAAGTTATCAGGTAATTCAATTAAACTCACTGGAAACCAAAACCACTAACAGGGAACTATCTGCTTTCTCTCACTTACCTCCTAAGCTATTTCAGAGCAGAACACAAAGAGCCTGTTTGGATTAATGTGTGAATAAACATCAATTACCTTAAACAGTAAAGAACTCTAAGGTTACAATACTTAAGGGCAACTACCCCATTCAAACCCAGAATTTTAGGTATATTTTGCCAGCATATAACATCACAGCTATGCTGAAAAAGCCTGGTAAGGACTAGGCTGTGGGATTATTAACATACCTACCTTTATTTTTCTGCTACTTTTGCTATTCATAGACATTTTGCAAAAAACTTCCTTTACTTTCAGCAAGTTAGAGATCAGGGAGCATCACCTCCATCACCTATCTGCCTGACAAAAAAAGTACTGTATAGCCAGTGCCTCAGGAAACTCTAGAATCAAGGCTTTCAGCAGTTATTTTCTCCCAAAAAAGCACACAGAAAAGAACTGGAAACTCACCATGCCAGTGCAGACTACAACACATAACTTATATGAGAAAATCAAATGTATACTGGAGCTATAGCTGTCCTAACACATCCATCTGAAGCCAGTAAGAATCTTTTCACAGATTGCAGTGAACTTTGGATCAAATCTTAGGGGCAATTAAGTAGTCCTATTTTGCATATTAAGATTTTACAAATATGCACAGACAGACATTCTGTACCTGTCTTTCACTGTGCCCCTGGAATAATTTCAGCCATTAAATGGACAGCTGTGTATCTTCCAGTTTCCAGTTCTTGGAGGCAGAGGTCTTGACTTTGAGTTTGCTGCAGCTATTTGACCCACTGTCCACGTCTGATTCTTCCACATGAGAATGCCTGAGCCTGAACTGTCCATGCTATGAAAACCAGGATGAATAAAATCTGTGCTTCCTGTAGAGATACAGGCATGTTACTTTTCTTTGAGTTTATGACATTGCAACTTACCTTAATTTGCCTACAACTGTCTTGAGGGAATGAAGGAAAGTCTTGGTGGGGAGAGGAAACACTTGAAATTCATTTTATGAAAGTCATGTAACACAAGTATTAACACTATGACTTACAGTAATACAAGCATTATTACAATGTGTTTAATTAGGAACCATTACAAGACCAATTAAAGTTGTCAAAATAGAATAAAAAAGCAACATGTGTTTTTCCCCTGGAGGAGTAGGATATGGTGAGGCTCATTATTAACTCTTAATTAGACAACAGAAGATTGCTTTTGCTTTGAGTTAAAACCCAAGCTCGTAGAGAAAAGAGCTCCAAGTTATATTCCTCTCTATCAGACATGGTTTAACAAATATAGCACACCAGCAGAAACATTTTTTAATACACTTCAAAAAATCTGTATTCAACAGTATCTATTTAGTTCAGCTTTAGCACCCAACACAGTTCTGACATTTGCAACCTGCATGCCAGTATCCATTTCACTGCAAAAAATAAGACACAATGGCACTTGATTTACCTGGAAAGGATGGTCAGGCAGCCCTTAAAGGAATCTAATTAAAATGCAGCTTGTTACCAGAGCAGTGCATCACACTGTGCAGTCATAGTAACCAGGGTCCCATGGACTTTTGGGCATGTTTTTAAGAGGCACACAAGAATCAAGCTCATCACCTTTGGTACATTTTTAATAACCTAAACACTCTGAACGATATTACCAATGAAAGATATTAATTAACTCTTGCGTGTTCAGACAATGGGCCAGTCTCAGGAACAAACTTATTCTTATTACTGTTCTTTAAGATATAACACTCCCCCACAGCTTATTTAAGAAGGGCATGACTGATTTGCAAGTTGTTAACAACCAGTTTAAATTGATTCCCTAATAAAGAAACAATAAAGAAATCAACACGTGGGCTGTGGAATTAAAAATGAACAACAGAAATACATACTCTATTTTGACTGCTCTTTCCAGTGCTATTTTCTGAAGTACCAGGCACAAGACTCATCTCAGTTGTTGCTTTTGGTGGATGATTCCCTGCTGCCATAATGGGGGGAAAAAAAGAAATCACACTATACCACTGGGCTTTTCTTCCCAAATCCTTCTAGAACAGAAATATTCTTAAAAACATAAAGACACATATAAAAGTAGTATCTTACACTGTACCTCAGGAATAATCTTCCAGGAATGCAATAAACAGATTTGTCATGGAGTCATTTTTCACAGTAAAGATATCCAGGTCAAGAAACTCTTTTGACACATCACCTGTGAAGGGGACTGCAAACTGTTGGTGGGTTGCTACAGATTACCACGAAAGATTTCTGAAAAAAAAGCACAGGACTTTACATTTCATTAAGCAATTAAACTATTGATGAAAACACATGGAAGGGGTTTGAAATGGTCACCAGGATTTTTCATTGCTTTGAAGAAAAAAAAAAAGAGCTCGAGAGCAATTCTTCTGAAATAAAGTCCTGAGAAATATGGGAGTTGGTGAATTGGAGCCCTGGTATTCTGGGCATCATGAAACCAGCATGTTCATATGACTTTGGCTCACACTGCTACATCATCAGCTCCCACTGTCCACAGATGGAATGGGCACCCAGTAGGAAAGATGTATTTCATGTTGGGCATGATAGTACCAGGAAAGGAGCTCAGTTCAAGAACAAGTTGGAGAGTTCATCCTCCACAGGTCTGTGTCTCTTTTTGAGCATACCAGTAACATGCATTATGTGGTTGTGCCTATGTCCCCCCATTTACAAAACCAGACAGTGATATTTACCTGTTACCCAGAACACTGAAAAGAGTAGTTGTAAGTCAAGTTCAAAATCCTACTCAAGACTAGAGAACCTTAAACACAAAACCACTTCAGGGTAGAGGTAACACTTGATCCAAAATAACAAATAATAAAACGTGACAGAAGTAAAACCATCTCACATTTAAATCTTTATACTATATAGAAAAATATCCAGGCAGCACATGTCTAAAAAGAGATAGTAGACTGTACTGTCTGCAAATGGGACTTTATACAAGACAAATACATTGCAACTAAGCCATCACTGTATATCCCAGCACTTTAACAACCTTGGAACAGTAATTTTTCAAAGGGCCTCATGATGCCCTGATAATCTGCTGCAGCCCATTATTAATGGCTTCATTCACTTTCAGGTTGTCCTTACAAGAGCAAGTTTATTAGCCCTAGAAACAAATCTGTCAGCAAAGCTGCAACCAGCTGCAGTAACAGCCCTCAGTTTCTCATTCTTCACCACGGTTTTTGTATAGACTCGGCTTAGATTTTCTGATTTTGCTCCTCCAGTTCCTTCAAAAGAAGCAACACAGCTTGAATGCTTCAACAGGGGCTTTTGGAAGGGAAAGGTGATGTTAGAAAATCATCACTAATTCAGGAATTCATTTTTAATGGGTTACGTTTTATTTGCTTCAGTTGAACACCATTATTTACAGACACAAGTTAATAAAATACATCACAAAACAGAATTTCAACAGCTAATATTTATAGGTGCATAGTTCATGCTCAATTACTTTTTTATATGTATAATACATAAACATATATATAAAGCTCTCACAATAAGTCATCTCTGCACAGAAAGAGGTGTCATAGGAAACAAATAAAAAGTGTATCATAAACAATATCAAATTACTGACAGCCTATCAACAAAACATGTACAGAATTAGAAATAAGCAGTAGACACTTAGGTGTTTTTACTTAATATTTTCTTTTTTAACTTTTAAACTTGAAGCCACAATATCCACAGCACGACAATGACCCCGCCAACTGGCTTTCATTTCAGCAGGAGGGAAATGCTGAAACAAGGTGGATGCAGTCACAGATACTCCAATCATTGCTGATGGAAGACTTCAAAATACACGGTAAAAACTGTAAAAAAATTTAACGACTGGGCACATTGGAACTCAGCACTTGTACAGGATGGGACGTCTTTAGTAGTTAGTAGATTTCAGGTGATAGAAAGGAAGGAAAGGACTCTCATGCTTCAGGTTCATAGTCTTGATACTCTTCCTATTGAAGGAGAGCAGAAATCAACACTACTGGTATTTTAGATAAAGATATCCTATTTTCTCCATTTATTCTAATCCTGGTGGATTCAATGTCCAAATATTATGGATTCTCATCTGACTAGGATATGAAATGTATTTGGATTTTGTCACATTTTCCAGATATTGTACCTTACAAGTCATGGTACTTAGAGGAGAATTAGACTTTTACAGTGATTAACACATCATTCAGCTGATGTTGCCAGGAACCCCTGAAGCCACCCATGACAATTCACTTGGAGAGGAAGGACAACTACCTCTGGGCTGAACAGCACACCAGGTGCTGCAGATCCTCATATGAGTCACTAAATCATTTAAAGTGGTGTTTAACTATGGCCACATGAGCAGCACCCATAATTTCAGTGATATTCAAGATGTTACGCTCAAGCCTTTAAGTCTTTTATTGGACCAGGGCCTAAATTGTTTTATTCCTCTCATTTTCAGTCTTCTTATCTGCGCTACCATAAAACTGCTAGCCCAACTACTAGTGCATAATGCTAGACATTGTAGTAATATTTTAGATAGTTCATTCATAAAAACCAACAAAATTATTTACTCCCACTGTTACATTAAATTAAGATCATGCTTCACAAAGCATGATGCATTGGTGAGTGGCCAAGCTATTAACACAATATACAAAGATTCAGTTTGTCCTGTACTCCCTATTAAACATACAAAAAAGGATTCCTCAAAACCCAGGCACAAGTGCTTTGAAACACTCAAAATATTTTCCCCTTTAACTTCCTTATTATCAAAAAAGCAAATTATTTTCACTATAGCTCTGGCAGATCTCGGCCAAAGAGACCATGTTTCTCCTCTGCCCTTGCAGCTCCCAGCATAAGCCTGGGCCAGGCTCATGGAACTCCTAACAGCAACATGTAAGCGTGCAGCCTCCTTCTGTGCCCTTCTCTTACATGCAATCACAGCAAACACCACAACAGATTTACCTCAGGAGGCATTTCATAAGCCTCGTTCTCGGGATCCGCAGGAACACCTGTATTATTCACCACTCCCTCCTGCAGGAAACCTTCTTCATTCTACATTTAAAATAGGGAAAGAAAAGTCACAGTGACTGCTCTCCTCATCATTTCCACCAAAGTGTGAGTTTGCTCCTCATCAGTGGCTGACTTGTTGGCCTGTCCTTTGGCTGTGGGATGTTGACAGGGGTCATGGAGAGTGAGGAGACATTATTAGTTGCAGAGATCTCCATGTTTCACAGATGTATCCATGGGAATGACAACTATCATCTTTTTGAATAGCTGAAACCCCATTTTTCTCTTGCCATGGGCAGGTCAAGAAGTCAATCTGAATAAAAGAACAGTCCCACTGCCAACTTGCTGAATATCTTTGGAAAATATTTTAATCCCACAGAAATGCTTTGGTCCAGTCACAAAGCAAACCAAAATACAGGTTTTCTGTGCCTTACAAAACCAATCTGGGAAACAAAGTCCCACACAAGCAGTTTAAATATCACATTAACACATTAATTCACATTTAACTGCTTTGGGGAACACAGTGACAGGTATGCAAAAGTGCCTGTAAAAACAGGCCAATATCATGACACACAAATGAAACAGTAATTCAATTATTTGGTTTTTTTAATGCTATAGACACATTCATCCTCTCATAAACCATTGCTTATTTTAAAGTTTTAGTCTTTTCACAAGCCCGTGCAAAAAGGGGGAAACATGCTGATATTTTTCTTCCATTTTAGAACCTAACTGTATTGGAAAATGTTATTTCCCTTTAATGCGTCATACCATTGCATGCATTCTTATGTCAACCACCATCATATCCACTACTGGGATATGATAACTATCATATTACTGGTATGATACCTTTTATCCAGCTTCTTGCAATTTTTTCTTTATTACAGGAGCACTTCTGTTTTAGACAGCAATTTTACTAAGACTCTTATAATTAACAAGATGGCAATGGTGTGAGGAATAACATGTTGAATAAGATTATTAAAGGAAGATTATTATTCTCCTAGAACTACAGATACTCTGTACCATATGAAACAAACACAAAGGAAAAAACCCTCGACATTTCAATTGGGCCAATCCTCTCCGTAGTGGTTACTCCAGAAGTTCACAGAGAAGAAACAAGAGTTCTGCCAGAGCAGAGGCTGCTTGATTCTGTTCTGAATCTCCAGCCTCTGCTCAAGCTCTGCTTCAGCAGAGGCTGGAGATTATCCTGAACTGTAAGAAAATATGTATGAAAACAGGCAGACTATCACAATGGATCTGTTGTGACCATGCTGATTTATAACAAGCATCAATCTGGACAGAAATGCACTAAAAACCAATTACAGACACTCAGGAAGACATTCATTTTAAAAACCCCACCTGCAGGCTGCTAAAGTAGGCAGAAAGACAAAATGAAGTAAATGATAAACCAGACTAGTGAGATAATTCTTCAAAATCTACAAATTATAAGATAGTGGTGCTAAATTAAATTTAGGATACAGACAAAGTAAGGATAAGAAGCTAAACCTGAAATTCACCTCTGAAAGCTTAATGCAAAAGAGATTATAAAATGCAAAAGAGGTGGCACTAAACCCTCTTCACCTTCACACAGTATTTATTGCGCATCTCCATTTGCCATATTGGCTTCCTCTGTGGTTTAACCAGTGACCTTAGTCATAACACTGTTCCTCACTTTCTGCACCACCTCAAGGACCAACTGTGACTTCATCTACCAGATACCAACCCTGTTCTTCCTTGAATCAGCCACCTTTCTGATACTAATGTAGGCACACGTATTTTTAATCCTCATCAAAGTCTACTATGTGCAGAATTTACATCCATAATATAGATTCTTCTCTTCAGCTCTTATTTCAGACTGTAAAAGGTCCAGTATGAAGAGATATCTGGTCCTATTACTTCTCAGTGGGGCCAGATATGCTTTTTCCTTTGGAAGTAAGCAGCACAGTCTGTGTGACATCTGTTCTGCCAAGTTCCCTCCGTGCGTGTGCCTGCTCTGAGTCAACACCCTGAGCTGCTCTATGGCATAGACAATGTGGACAAATTCCAAAAAGCCAAAGGAGGCTGATGAATAAGGTTGCAAATACCTTTATTTAGGTATCCAATAGGCACATGTGTCTTTCAGAACTGCCAAAAATTTGGGGTGTTCAACATGAAAGGGAATTTTTCAAGCTTGAAATTATGAGAAAAACTAGGCCCAATTACATTCTGCTTCATCTTATTAAAATGCTTGAGCTCCTCAGATTACTTGATTTCAGTATTTACTTACCTTAGCTTCTAAACACACTTTTAATAGCATTACTTTTATGAACAGTAGCATCAATCCCTACTAGCTTTGACTGAAATAGCCAAACAGAGTGTGTGATGCCAATTTTACAGCTGTTACTGTGCCCTTGATCTAACAGACCAGCTCTAAGGACCTAAAGCTCCCACTGCATGCCCTCCTGCTTAATCCAAAATGTAATTTAATTTCTGTTTCCTCCAATCATTTAGGAGCAGCTTCAGCTAACAATCAGTTCATCAAGTAAAACTGTGCCCAGAATCAGGCTTGAGGGTGCACAAGAAAGCATGCATGCAGCTTAATGTTATCTGTAGCAAGAAAACAGATGGCAAGTGAAACTGCCATCATTATTAATGACAAGGAAAAACACTTTGCAGCTGAATTTCAAATAAGAGCTTCAAAGTTTGTATGCTGTTTTTTTGTTAGGAACCTCTGCAATGGATCTGGACTGTCCATCAGGATTACTGAGACACAAGGCCTAAAATTTATTATCTTTAAGTCCCTTCAGCAAGTTCAGGACAAAGATTTCTCTACAGCTTCAAACAAAACAATCAGCAGCACTAGAAAAATATGACATCAACCACAACACTCCTCTTTTTCCATAGGAAGTAAATAATCAGCCACAACAAACCTCCAAGGGAACTCCTTGGAAAGGTTTATCGCCTTTGCCCAGATGTGAACAGCAACACAAACACCACCTCTCATGCTGATGTCACTGCAGTTCAGCTGAGGATGACATTGCTGAAGGTCATCTGTTACATAAAAATGCATAGCAAAGGTGATCACCTCATTTTAAATGGTGGCATGCTCTGCTTCTGATGTATAGTCCCCCCCAAATAAGGGTATCACAAAGGTAAACCACCACCCCCCGCAACACAGAGACATTGAAGATACACATTAAATCATAATTTACCTCCTTTAAAATAAAGAAATGCAGTTTTACATTGTCATGATCAGTAATTCCATATCCTAACTCAGTTATGGAAGAGGAAAACCACCCAAAAGACCAATTCTTGTCTCACTATGAAAGACACATTTTTCTCTAGAAGCTGCAACTTCTCTCAACCACACCAAAGGGCATTTCCAGAGGGAAAGATTTTTTTATATTATATCATCTGAAAAGCTCAGCTAAAGCTTCTCAGAGATGAAGTCAGTTTTTAAGTGGGGAGCATAAACTCTTGCTGGGAAAACACTTTTAAAAGGGAAAACTACAACTCACCCAATGAACAAGGTGTTAAAAGAATGGTGAGGTGAGGACTTCTGCTTGTTCCCTAAGGATTCCCTTAAGGAAAAATGAATACCCACTTATATATCAGTTTGAAGCATGGTCACGCTGGGTAAGTCTTGTATTTTGACTCCAGAGAATCTCGTGCCCTCCGAACCCATGTTACAGGAAAATAGCTTTCCCAGCAGAGTAGACCACACTGCCATTGTCATCACTAACAGCAGAGACACTTTGTGCTATTAATACACTTCTGCCTGCCTTGGTAAAGGCATGTGGCTATCAGACCTGCACAAAGCCCATGTGCTTACCAGGCCACCTGGCAAACCCACCCACACTTTTCCCAAAAATACATTACTCCAGAAGTTCACAGAGAATTGTTACACAGTGTATACCCTCTCCCATTCTCTCATTTTGTTCTCTCTCAAGCAACTTGCATCCTTCTATAAACAAAGAGGAGACAACAAAGAGGAGATGGGGTCCCATCATTGTGAAGTGACACTTTTGCATGACCCTGGGTGCCAGTTCTGACTCAAGGAACAGGTATGAATATAACTGATATACAAGAGCATGAAGCAGAATTGCTGTGATGGCTTCAAAACGTCAATTCCTCTTTTGCTATGGGAATGAATCCTGCTAAGCTCTGTGCATGACAATGTGAAATGACCCACTTTTGCAATAAAATAGTAACCAAACTAATTAAAAACTCCTCCTGATGACCTAGCCCTGTTAAAATACAGAATATTTGACAAAACTTCAGGACTACTCCTTTTACTATGTAAATGTCACCAAATAGGTTTTTCTTTCAGTGTTTCTGGTGAAAATTGTGCTCCATTCTTTCCCTTCACTCCCACCTCATAACACTCTTGGTGGAAGGGAGGTGGTGGACTATTTAAGATGCCCTACCCATGAAAAACAGACCAAGTGATCCACTCCCGGTACTGCTCCTATGTCAGCACCACACAGTGAAAGGGTCACCTTCAAGACTGTGCATTCTGTCCTCTTTGTGACATGTTGGTGTAATGCCAAGTTACTGCCATAAGAAAGAAGGTAATTTATCCCAAGTCAGAGACAAGAGGAACTTCAAAAGGAAGCATTATAATTGTAATTTAGTGCCTGATCTAACCACTATACTTTGCCATCTCCCTGGTTAGTAATATGTTTTTTCTCTCCATTATGAACACTGACGGAGTCTTACAGTCACACAATTCTCATGATCACTGGAGACTAATTCCTTCTGGATTGATTCCACATCCTGGGATAAATAAACCAGGCTACCAAATTGTCTGCTCTTAGAACACTTATACTGGCAAGAAGCAATCACCCTGGAAGCCACAAACCACAGAGGTCCCAAGAGACCTCCAGAAATTGCCCACCTTGAGCAGGTTGCTCAGGGCCACTCCTGATCCAGTTTTAACCATTCCCAAACACAGAGACTCCACAACCTCGCTGGATAACCGCATCCAGTGTTCAGCAAAATACACAGTGAAAAACCTCTTTCCTACATTTAAGTGGAGTTTCCTGCATTTCATTAAGTGCCCACTGCTTCCTGCCATTTCACTGGGCACCACTCGAGTCTGGCTCAATCTCCTTTACCTCCACTCCCACCAGGTGTTTATACTCAGTGATAAACTCCCCCCCAGAACTCACATTCATGTTGTTTCATGGTTGCTGACTTTCTGTCTGTTCTGGGAATTTCTGTCTGTTCTGTGGAATTACCTATGCCAATATTGTGGGAGGACCTTTTCTCTAGTTGAAAGCCTACTGCCCACAATAAATAAGGTGAGCCTTGCCTTAAACACCTAAAAGATTAATGTAACCCAAGAAGTCATAGTTAATTTCAACAAAATAGATTATTAAAACTCAATGAGAACTGGTCACTCTACATCACTTGCCAGTCGTTATTGAGTGTTTTATAATGTAAAACTGAACCAATTAAATTAGATAAATCAAATCTGTGTAAATTAATCAAATTAAAACTGTGAATCAAAAAAGCTATGAACCAAGACAAGAGGCATTATAGAAAAAGCAGTGAACAAGAATAGGGAAAAAGCAGGTTTACAAGGTAATCTTCTGGAAAGTCCTTTGAGACCCCAACAAAATGTTCCATGCAAAGCAATTTTAACATAGTCCAATTTAATGTACATACACACCAGTTGATAGCTGTAGGAGCTCAAAATAAGAAAATACACATCTAAAAACATGATTACCTTGAAAAATTATCACATGCTGATAGAGTAATGCCTGCCTGACAGCCATAGGCATGTACATTTTGGCTGCCTCAGATGTTAATTCTAGCCCAGTATTAATGAATTATTGAATTTGTTCAGTCTAGATAATTGCACTAGTAATCTGTCATTATTTAGGGATAAAATTGTTTATCAAGCCATTACAATTGGTAACTTCATGTCCCTACAGATTGACTAAGCCCATTTCATTTTGGTATTACTCACCTTGTGAGAGCTTTGTGAGAGTTTTTGTCAGGAGCTGCCAATCATTATATGGTGGAGCCTAAAGTAAAATTTTGGGATTTTTTTAATACCCCCAGAGCAGCTATTTTTGTCCCTGTGCAAATTTGCCTCCTGCTACATGCTGAATAGCAATTTGCTGTGCTTATGGGCTTAAAAGTCCCCTTTGAAAAGAAAATAATTTGCATTCCTTCTCCAAAATATGCTCCAACTTGATACTGTACTGAAGTGAAAAAGTAATTGTCTTCCCCATTTGGTAACTCATTTTTTACAGATATTTTGACCTTAAAAACCCACTTATCTGGATGGGAGAGAAACATTTGAACAAAGAATCCAAAAACAGGCAAAACCAAGATATGTTAAAAGGCCTCAATTCATTTACTTTCCTAGTCCTATGGTATTTTATTCATGGAACTGGCTGAGTTACACAGTTATAACTGAGTTGCCAGGTCTGCTTAGGATGCTTTAAAGCACCTGATCACTCATTGCAATAGTCAGTGCCTCCAAGACTCAGCCGTAAATGACAAAGCATCATCATCAGTCCAGTTGTATCACTCCAGAGATATACAGATGTATCTGTGCACTAGCTAGAAATAAACTGTTTTAATTACCCCAAGCTAAATACCTAAGTGAAGAAAATTGAGAAAGCATTATGTGTGAAAGAAACTAGCTGTTCCAGTGCACAACTCATTTAGAGTACCAATAATGAAATGAGATTGTCTCCCTCCTTCTCAAATAGAGAGTTGGAATGAAGAACAGATACTTAATTAAAAAATAAATACCAGCATTAGTACAATGAAAGGCTAAAATAGTGTCTGCAAATTCCACAGGCTGCATTCTGATTTGCATTTTTATGCCTTTCAGTTGGCAATGACAAAAACAAAAAGGAAAACAACTGCGACTTACAGAGGAATGAATTCTGTGGTAACCTGTAACCACAGGTCCATCATAGTGGCTACAAATAGCTGAAAATAATTTCTCTTTACAACAATTTACAAACTGCTGCAAATACTTTGAAAAACAATTTCCAGTACAACAGATTTTGTATATTTTTTTTCTTTGCTTCCTTTGAAATCCCACAGGATTACCTCTACGGAGGAGATGCCTTCAAAGGACAACAGGAACATTTCTGTGAGAAACCAAATTTGCTGAAACTCAGATTCATGTTTGCATTAACCAGAAAGTTCCTAATTAGAGCTATTGGAATGTTGCTGTTTGCTGATAAATGAGGATTACATGGAGAACCTGCTCGTTGCATAGGCCAGACCAGAAGTTTGTATGAGCTCTACAGCAACAGACGTGTACATCAATTCCAGGTGACTTAAAGTAAGAGGCTGCCTACGGGCTGAGTCAATGTGACACCAGCAACACATGTGAATGCATCCAGGACACACTTTCCAGCATCATCATTTTCTGCCTCTCAAAGTCATGGTGACATTGAAGACTCCACAGGTAGGGAAAGAAAAAGCTAGAGCACTTAATTTGGAAAGAATGAAGATTTTCTAATTGCAATATAGCAGAGATGAGGCCCAGATCTGCCTCTCTTTCCATTCTCCTGAGCAAAGCAATAACAATATTTTAGAATAACAGACCTGCTCGAACAATATCTGATACTATATGCAACAAACATCCACCATCAACTTCATTATATACACTCTCAAAACTGAAATTTTAGACTGCAGTTCCACAGAAATCTTCAGGCAGACAATATCACTAGTTCCAATAAGGATTTGGAAGAAGGGTCAAGGACTTGCTCCATCTTATGCGTCGTAAGAAGGAACAATAAACAGCCTGAGTTTATTTCTATTGTTTTTACTACATAACTCAAAGACACCTTGACAAAACTAAGTGACTGAAATAAATAACATGTACCTAGGCACTCACCAAACCAAAGATGATGGGCAAACAGTGCACAGAAGGGACGTGCAAAGTCAAAGAGTAACATAAGCCAAAAAAGTCACCTTAGTGCAAAAAAACAGGAAGCCATTCTCTCATGTATTAAAAATGCCTATCCAGCCCTAGGAGGCTTTCTCCTAAATACAGAATTCAGTCTACACAATGCACTTGTCTGGGGACATCCCAGAATCTTTGGGGAGATCCCAAAGAACAGCATGAGTGATCATATCCTAGAACAAAGGAAAATGAAGGAACATGTCAGACGCTATGTCTGTCAGAAGGTCCATGGGATTAGCTAAACCCATCTGTCCCTTTCCGTAATGGAGGATTCTCCATTCTGTGTGAACCCAGTATCAAGAACAACCTCCAAGGACGATATGTGAACATTACCTTCATTAAACAAAGCTAGAACACAACACACAACCTTGACAGATTATATTAACTAGAAGAACGGTACACATCAGCTTGGAAGTCAGCATAGAAATGAGCAATATTGGTCAGACTTGGCTCTACTAGGTCAGTAAAGATGATTTTAAATAGTGTGGTCTCAGCCAGAACTGCAAAGTTAATTTACTGTACTTCATTTAAAACAGTTTGAATCGCATAATCACATTTCAATGTTAAGTACACTTTTAGTACACAAACTCCAGAAGTTGTTGTATAGACTCCATGAGTATATATTCTCTAAGAAAAAATTCAAGAAGAAAAATTATTTTCCTCTTGAAGAATTCTCCAGTTACACAGACAGCTGATTCAATGCTGTATCATACAAGCCAGCAACCTCTAAACCATAGCTATTTCTCCTACTCTTAGAAAAAGTTCTCTACACTGAACTGCAAGCCCAACCACCCTTTGGCATTATGAACAATATGAGTTTGCACTCACATGGCCCCAGAGAGAGCACAGGTTCCAGCTCTGTACCCTATCCCCTGTGACTGGAGTCACAAAGCACTGAAGCAACTTCACTCACTCCCAAGGAAGTTCTTAAAAGAAAGGGGAAGATTTTCTCTTCAGGTAGTGAGAAGAGGGCAGGTTTTGCTCCCTTCTGCTTTTCCCTGGAGTATGAGCAGACAAGCTAATGCAATCAGCACTGACTCATTTGCTTGTACTCCTCCAGCACACTGAGCTGTGGGCACACAGTTGATCTAGTGGCTGGATGTCACCTTCAAAGGTTGGAATTGATTTACAGGACATGCTTTGAATGAAGTGGTCACCCTTCACTTATTATCAGTCAACATCTCTCTAAAGCATTCCTTCAATTCCAATCTATTACAGCACTCTACCCAGCTAGGGAATTTTAAAATATATTTCTTCTACAGAGTAAACCAGCACTTGCTTTGAAAAATAAAACCCACCAGCAACAATTATTTGAACTACAAAGATTTCAGGAGTATTTCCTGCAATTGTGATCTATTCAGCAGCAGATCAACCACTACAAAAGACTAGAGAGACAGCATACATTTTAAAATTTATACTCCTGAAGCAACTCTTCATCTAGAAGCAAGTACACAACTATTCAGAGCTTTCACTTGAATTGGGACAGGTTACTTCACATTTCAGTGGCACAAAACACAAACATCACGAACATCTCTTCAGCTTATTGTTCTCACATATAAGAAAAAACTCCTTTTAACAAAGTGGAAAGAATTTCTTAATAAAATCTACTTAGTAAGGTGTAGTACACAAGGAGACTCATTGAAGACCAGTGCCTAAACACACAATACTTGAGTAGTTGTGTTGTCTTTCCCTCCTCCCTCAGCATTGCTATTGTTATCTTTGCTTTTCACTTCTGGCTTAGATGCAAGAAAGCAGCAGATTGAAGTCTGCCATCCTCTACGCTGCATGAGAGTGGATTTCCAAGCAACAATTTCCCAGGTCAAATTCTGGTCTATCTTTATCAGTATAAGCCTGGTGTAGCTCTCCCTGTCACTAAGCCATTTCCGTACTCACACCTGTATGTCTGAGAGCAGCCTGGGTTTATGATGCCCTTTTCAGACACCTGCTGCTGTCCCAAAAGGAATGGACACCAGAAAAATCTTCACTACTACTTCACATATAAGAAGTCAGAAAGAGCGTAAGTTTCAATGGCCTTTGAGGAGTCACCGAAGTTACACCTCTCGTTTAGGCAGGTTCAGCTTTCCCCAGATCATTCCCAACAGATGTCTGGGAAAAGCTACCTAAAAGCCTTAAAGTAACAAAGGTTTGATACTGGAAAAAACATTACCCTCACTCATTTTAGTCTTCTCTAGGCTAACCTAGCTCTTTCTGTCCACACAACACAGTTAGGAAAAACCTGTGGACCCATCCCCTACCCTGTACCTGTGGTGCTCATTTAAGAGAGCTGCAGACCAAGTTACATCTTGCTAGAGCTGGGATGTGGCTGCTTGGTGCTCTGAACATAGTCAAGTGGAGCAGAGATGCTGCTCACCATGTTGCTGAGAAGGAAAAGGAGGGCAAACCCCAGTGGTGACAGAAGTCCAAAAACTACCTGAACCTGTGTGAACGGATGATCATCTCAGCCACAGATGAAACTTCAAAGGGGAATTGTAGCTGCACTGTTTTTACCAGAAGGAGACTTCTATTAAACTCTGTTAAACCATTTGACATTAAAATGCAGAGCTGCTTTGAAAGGATCAAAGCATTGAATGTTGGTTATTAGAATTGTTAAAATGACACTTTCCCTCTGGTCCTTTCTGATTATTCATCACAGTAGCTCCCCAAACTTCATCAGCTAAGCAGGTGGTGCCCCTGGAATGCATTTAAGTCACAGTGAAGTTATCACCATAAACTGTTAGAATTCACAGGAAGCAGTCAGTCCCACAGCCACTAGGAACAAAAGGGAAATATCACTTTTGACATGATCGCTTCTGATTTGAGAGAGGGGATTCTAATCATACTCCAGCCCTCACCCCATTTGTATTTAAGCATATCAGAGAAAAAAATGATGCATACACACCACAGAGGCAGTACACAAAAAAATGTAGTTGAGATAAAAATTTATTCCATTCATAACATCCAGAATAGCAGGTAAAGCCACAATTCTGCCAGGAAGTTTTGAGTGAAATATGGCTTGGTAATTGTACTCATTACACCATCTACTTTGGGGATAAATAGGAAAAACCAAACCACTTTTCTCCAAATTCATGGCATAACAGTCAACTACATGTGATTTATGGAAGCTCCGATGAAGCAGAGGAAGAATAATTTCACGTATGTCACATCAATGAGATCAACTACCAACAAAGTTCATTCTATGAGAGACAAGAATGCTCAGTTAAAACACAGGAGGAGAGAACACATGTAGCAAATTAATTACAATTGGTACAGTTCTTTCTCCTACAAGCCACATTTGCAGTTCCCGAATGATACACTGCCTACAATAATTAATACATCTCCTCCATCATAGTGAGAACCTAAATGCTGGTCCCTTGTATTTTCAGAACTGAGGATGAAACCAAGACTTACTGAAGCATGCACTCATCCTCCAAAAATGTGTACTTATGATATGACTCCCTGTAGTTTGCAAAGAACACAAAAACCCATCTGCTACCAGCCATAAAGATGTTTCTGTACACACGCTGCCTGATGAACACTTGGATAAGAATCAGAGCCAGATCTTGAGAATCACCCATGCAGATGTGAACACAACTTACTTGAAAGACTGCCACAGCTGGATGCCCAAGTGTTCCTAAACACTCAAGCAATATCAGTTGGACACTCAGCAGGTGAGTTTATAGGCAAACTCCATTTTAGAAATGACCCATACTAGAAAATACTTCTATGGATTACAAGACTAAGAGTAAATGTACTTTGACATGAACAAACAACCTATAATAAAATTCAGCATTATGCTGCATCATCTTTTAATAATGACCTCCAAATAATTTTGTTTCAGTTATCTGATAGGTATTTGTGCATTGCCTCAATAGGGGTATTGCAATAGCTCTCATTAAAGTATGACAATTTTTGTAGTTATTTAACATAAAGCCAAATGACACGTTTACTGTTCTATAACAAGCACTGTTCAACAAGCAGATTCAATGAGGAAACACAGCAGTCCAAAAAGCAGTGCTTTCTCTTACACCTGTGTGTCATTTCTGATCCAAGCAGGCAACAAACCAACTGGTCCTTTTTCTCTGGTTTAGTTGCTCATCTGCCTGGAATTATCCAAGAAAGGCACTGGCATTGGAAAAAGCAACAGCTGACTGCTCTAATGTTGTGTTGACCTCTTTCCCATACATGTAAAGTTTCAAACATAAATATGCCAAGTGTGGATACTTAGTGGGCTACATTTACCTAAAGTCACTTCCGCCAGGATGAACTCTGGAGTTTCTAGTACCCTCAAAAAGCTGTTTACAGAAGAAGAATCCATGCCTCTAGTACTCAGATGCATTTTTCTGAATAGATTATTACAAAAATAAGTTCAATACATTCCTTGCAACAACAGCAACAAATGTAAACCATATTCTGTGGCTGCATGGTACTTATCTGCCAGCTGGACTTAAACCATGAAAAATATGTAAGCAATCTGATAAGAGAAGCTTAAAATACCATTACTACTGAAAGCTTAAAAGCTGATTAACTTCAACTTGAATTTTTTAAAACATTTAAATTGATTGTAAATGCATTAAATTAATTCATTTGATTCAGCAAAAGATTTTCAAGCATACACTAAAGTAAGTAGTCAGTTCCACAGAAGTCTAAGTTTTTACACAGGTTTAATACTAACAAAACACTGTAGCAAATCAAGAATGACCTTCAGAAATCCAAAGTGTTTCAAGTGCCAAAAAATCAAATTACTCAATATGGTAAGGTAGGACATCTTGGAAATTTGATGCAAACCACTTTCATCCAGTGAGACAGACTCAGCACGTATCCATCTGTAATCTCCCAGATTAAATCAATGAGAAATGAGCTCTCTACTGTACCTCACTGCAACAGGAGCATTAAGATTCAGATATAAAGAGACAGTATCTAAACAAAATGTGTTCCTAACACCAGTTCCAACAACCCCTTGGAAACCAAGATTTAAGTCAAAGCAAACTTAGGAGACAACATTCCCCCAATGACTATTCACTCACTGCAGGAACAAAATCCCTACAGCACTTGACGTTTTTTTTTACTGCTGCTGATTATCCTGTGCAGAGGGAAAAAGCTCTAGTGCTTGGTGTTGTGTGGGTGATGCTCCCATTTCCCAGCTGAGTTTGGTTCAACATTTATAGAAGGGATAAACTATTCTGAATTGGCTTCTATCAGTAAAATGACTCAGTGATCACTGCGCAAGTGGGAGGACTTCAAGCATTTGACATTGCTTCTCACATTCTTGCTGTCACAAATGCAAATGTTGGGGAATTTAAACTCGTTCCTATCATGTTATTTTAAAATCCTGAAGGGACCTTTGATTATTCAGTAGCCTGTTAAATATTTAGCAGTCAGAAAGAAAGGATTTTTTTTTCCTTCTGTGATTATTTAACTGGTTTCAAATCTAATACTGCTTCCTTTATGTGAATACAATGTATCACCATTTGCCCACCATCTTCCTCAGAGAAAAAAAAAACAACTCTTCAATTAAAAATTGATCTGCCTTCCAAACAAGTTAAAAAAGAAGACAGAAGTAATATAAACAGACAGAAGATAGGGCTGTGAACTCCACAAACTACATAATCAGCACGCACAGAGCACACATACATCTTGGGGATTTTAAAAATAAATTTTAATTACTCTGTCCCCCTTCAGAGCTAAGTGCCTTGCAAATATTGGCTGCAGACATACTCAACTTGTTGAAAGCAGTACTGCTACGACCCTCTTCAGAGGTTTAGGGCTTTGGTCCTGAGGGCATCAATACCCCACTGCACTTGAACCTGTTAATACCACTGAAACACACGTGATTGTTTTCATCGTAATATTCATCACACTTCACGAGGAGATGTGTGTGTCTCTAACCCAGGAGCTAAAATTAAGCACCAGGGAGCACTGGGCTGTAACCAGCCCTGTTGCTGTGGCTCAACTCTGCCAGCAGCCTGAGGAGAGATGGCTCCTGCAGCCTCCCACACAAACCCTCTCCCATGCTCGTTAGCATGCCTGTTATATTAATGACTCATCTTCATCGTAAAGCACCAGCTCAGACTTCTCATTAATCACCTAAAGTGTGCTGGCTTCTGCAGTTTGCTCAGAGTCCCCGCTAATTCAGGCTTCAGCATTACAAACACAGGGAAGGAGTTTGTGGGTCAGGCCTCACACGTCAGCAAGGACTTGGTAACTTCACAGAAAATACCTTACAGTCAGAACCTGTTTTTTCCAACCCAGAATTGGGTCATTTCTGGATATTTTTGAGCCAAACTAACTGTTTTCAAAATGTGATTCTTTAATTGCATGGGTGGCCAGCAGGTCACTGCTGGAGCATTCCCAGTGATAGGCTCAGACAGAGCCCTGTACCACTGCCGAGTCCACTTTTCCTGTAGAAGAAACACTGACGAGCTTGTTCAATAGTAGGAAAAACCTAGAGTAAAAAATGAATGCACTGTACTGCAAATTAATTTATCCTTCAGGGGATGAGAAAAAATCCTCTCTAAATATTCTGAAAAAGGCTCTATAAGTGTTATGAGAATGAGAAAGCCACTGCAAAGAGCTGCAGGTTGTGACAAGGAAGCACTGACTTTTCATGGTCTGTGGACACTTTCTCTTGTATCCCAGCCACCACTAAATTATATGCACAACTCCTTCTTTACATCTTTTCAGATTTCAAGTACTGTTTCTTAATAATTTCTGTAATAACTTCATTTTTTTCCCATTTTACAGATGACCATTTTTGACGCTAACTACAAATATGGCTTCCAACTCTAGCTTAAAATGGGTTTTGCACAAATAAACACCCAAGCAAAGTGTGCTGTTAGCAAAAACTAACAGCCTATAACTGATGTAAATTTATGTCCACCCACAAGTTAGCCCATCAATTTCTTCTATGTCAAAGCACCTGTCAATCATGCAGACAATGTGTTAGAGAGAAAAGAGACTAAAAGAACAACTCTCCCTTCTAACTTGCCACATCATTCAATGGGTGAACTATTCGATACAGAGGTTAGAGCCCAGACACAGTAGATATGTATCAGAAATGTGACAGATACATAAGCAATGCACCAAGGCTGTACCACTCCTTGATACATCACTTTCTTAAAATACACTCTAGATACCACATATGGGGTATCCACATAGAACCACACATTTGGCAGGTGTATACCAGAGCAGTTGCACTGACTTTAGATCCCACGACTGATCACTTATCTATCCCGATAGATTGCTTATTTGTATTACTGAAGCATCAATTCCCAGATAGCTGGTTAACTTCACTTCTAGAGATGTGCTTGGTTCAAGCCAAAAGCACACATCTCCACGTATAGCTCTCTCCACAAAGGAAGGGGACAGCTTCTTCCCTGATTGGGACTGCCAGACTGAACCTACAACATCCTGTAGCAGCACTAAGACTAGATGTAGCAGGCTATGTGGCTAACTCCCCAGCACCTGTATCTTGAAAGCCTTGTTCAATTTCCTTCCATGGTAAAAATGTCTGCAGCTACCCTAAAGGAAGTTTTCATTCCTTCTTCCCTTGCCTGCCTAAAATAAATACCTTTCTGGCACAGAAAAAAAATCTACTTTTAGACATGCTACATATGAGCAATACATTTTGCTGTAAGACAACAGACTGAGACCTGAGCTCATGGCAGCAAGGGGCAGCCCACAGCTGACAACACTCACAGATCAGCTGAGCTCATGTCACAGTCAGCATTGCTTTCCTGTCTGAAATACATTTTGTTTCCCCTTCTGCTTTAGATGCTTTTTTTGGGTTTTCCACTTCAGGATTACTAACCGCAAACCCAGCAGCCACATGTTGCTGCCCCTCAGAGTCCCAGCTTCTCTGGTGAATGGCCCTTCAATGAGAACCTCACCATCCTCATCTCACTGTGCTTTTCACCTTGGGTAAGAGCAGTCCAAGACCAGTCAGCACTCACCTGCATAAGGAATGGTCTCCTGTTACACGGGAAAATCTCCTGGCTCAAATGGCCAGACTTCTGAAGTCTTCTAAAGTGAAGCTTCTCTGCTCTACATCCCCAAAGGACTACCTGCCTTGCTCCAAGCCCTGCTCATTGCTGGACAGCTGTCAGTGCAATTCCAGAATGCCAGCCTAGTAGCTGAAAACTGCTAAAATCCACTACTGATCAATCCTGTAGCACCACTCAGCACTCCAGCTTGGGCAACACCAATGCTGTGGCTTCATCACATCAGCTCTACATTCTACTTGACTCAAAGACTTCAAGTCTCAGTAAACCATCCAGTGGTTGTTGAAGTGTCCCAGAACAGAAAGAGTACTCATGAAAATACTGAAAAGTTGCTACATAAACAAACATTTTATTTCCTTCCATAATACATTGCTTTAGTCAGGGCAATCTGACACTGTTCAAAAGCCCATTGCTTTTTTAAGCACATTTAATCAACAGAAGTTAAAAGTTGTCTTTCTGCATGGGAGCTCAAAGTAATTAACTTTAGCTGCTGAGCTTGTTAAGGGCACTTCCCAGTCCAACACTCACACCATCTGAGCTAGGACTGAAGCCCCTTCATATCTACATCCCCTACACACACACAAAACAATTTTCCTCACCAGGTGGACCCCAGGATTCCCACACAGCACAGTCACATATGTCTCCATTTTTAAAGTACCTCAATCATAGTATAATAACAAAATTACAGCTCAAGCTCATGCCTCTGAGGAGGGACTCTGAACAAAGGAGCCCCTGAGCTTTTATGCCCTCACAATCTAAGGGCAGGAAGGTCTGCAATCATCAGCTCCTGTTGGGCCACAAGTCCCAGGGCACTCTGTTCCACAAATGGTCAGCACTTCATGGCCCCTTCAGGCTCAGGCTCCTGTCCCCCAGAGCTGAACCCGTAACTCAACTGTACTGCAGGCGCAGCCTGAGCTACCTGCACTGAATATACAATTGCCAAAATGCTGAGTGAACTCACTCTGCAGAAATTCCAGACTAAGTCTCCACCAGAAAGTTTTGCTGTACTCGGGGTACATACTGGGAGAATGAAACCAGTCCATCTTTATTGGGTATATGTCTATATGTGGGTATATGTCTATACTCACACTAATTATTGCAATGCAGCTCTTCCACCAGTATAGCATATTCTGAAAAGCTTTCTCCTCTTTTTTTTTTACTATAAAAGCTTTGTTGACATTTGGGATGAAGTTCCTCAGAGAGCTCTACCAATATCTGTCTACCTTCTAAATATAATCTGTCTTCAGACATCTATCACATCCTCCCATGACACACACAGAATCTGTTCAAGCCTTTTGTATAGTCAGTGACAGATTTAACTCTGCATTTGCCAGACTGGGAATAGTATAGATGTGCCAGCACTTGTCTGAAAACATTTCTGTCCTTTCCAATAATTATTAGATGGTGTAGGTACTTGTTGTCTCGCAATGCCACAAGACTGCTGAGAAAGACTATTTTGAAGTTTGTAAAGTGCACAAGCAAAAAAAAAAAGTATGGTTCATTACAAATTGCACAGCAGGAACCAGCTCCTTGTTCCTTCCCTGGATAACCTCCCAATTTCCCAGACTGCTTCTTGACACCCAGTTGGAAGTGTGATGTCCTTTACACTGCTACAAAGCAAAATCATCCCACGGGTTTGAAGTCAAGGGCATGCCATGTTTACTTCTGATTTCTGTTTTCTACGGGAAGCGTTGGAGAGAAAAGTCAAAAATAAAATACTTGCTGCTGATACAAAGCAGTACCTTCCATGTGCAGTGTTTGCACATGTGCAGAGGCACTCTAGGTACTAGGTGTGACCATAAAAGCATCTCTTGCTTTGAGAACATTATGATTATTCTCACTTTTTCTTTTTGGTAAGAGAAGGAAAAGGTTTAAATTCAGGTAATGTTCTTCAAAAGACTGCATGAGATATGCAAAGATAAGCAATGCACTCAAAAAATCATGAAACACCATCTGCTCTCTTTTATCTTCTAATGTCTATCAGCATCAGCAGTGTTGCCAACATTAGTCACCCTCCTCATGATACTGGGTGTTTTTCTTATGCTCTCAGCTCTCATAATGAAAATTATACAATAGCAGTTTATTTAAAATAAACCAAAAAAACCATCCAATACAGTTGATGCCTGAGAAAACTGGTGCAAGTCAGCAGCCAGAACAGCAGAAAAGTTAGAGCTAGTTAGATAGAATTTAACTGCTAAAATTAGTTATGATATTAAGTGTACTCCAGGAGCTATCTTTCAGAGTAGCTCAGCTTCCAGAGAGGTACCAAAGGGTCACCACACTTAAGACCCAGGGTAGCACGCTCTCAAAAGTCTGCTTTTAACTATGACCACAGAATATCCCAAAAATCCTGCTGCAAGCCACATTTTTACATAGGCATAGCCCATGACAGAAAAGTCAGCTGAACTCTGTGCCTTTGGAAGCCAGGCAATACTCAAACACCAAGCCCCATATTGACTACAGTCTCATTATCTCCTCATGGGAGCATCCAGGAGAACAAATGAAGCCCCTGCCTCTCTTACCAACTTTACACTATCAGGATTACATCTTACTCAGCTGCTTCACATAGGTTTTATTTTTATATAAAGTGAAAAAAGCTTTTGCTATTTTGAGACACGAAGTATGTCGCTGCGTGCTGAGACGAGGGTGCAGCTCATGACGAGCACAGCAGGCACTGGAGAGGCACCAGGACACCTTGGCTGGCAGGTGGGGCAGAGCAACCCAGGAAATACTGCTCACAGGTGTTTTTCATCAACTCAACACAGTTGAGCTAGGACCCAAATGATTTAAGTCCCTTTGCATGTAGCCAGCAGCTGGGAAACACATCCATTATGCCCTGCTCTCTCTCCCTATTACATCCCTAGCACCAGTGCCAACCAAAACCTCAGCCTCCTTTGCATTTAATAAAATCCAGAGTCTTTAACCTCATCATCTTGCTCCTCCTGTTTGAGCTGGAAAGTAGGGGCTGCACTATGTGAAAGCATTCTGTTCTCTGCACACATGTTACAGCCTGCATCTCTGCAGGAGGCTCTGTGACTCATGTCTGACTCATGCCAGACCTGTACCACCAACAGCTTCTATCACAGCCAGAAAACAGAGAATTTGCCCTCGGGTTAGGAGCTGATTTTAATGCCATGTGTGTTAAGGAAGAAACATGCACAAGCCAAGGGAGCTGGCACAAGGAGAACTGAAGGAAGATGATGCTGCTCTGATCCCCACAACCCTCGCTCAGCCCAAGCACTGGGGCTTCCATGAGGAAGGTGAAACTGACAACAGCCACCGACTGAGCTTAATTTAACCACAGCAGCCTCCCATCCAAATCCAGCTGAGGACTTTTTGCATATACACACTTGAGTTCATATACCTACACAGAAGAACGAACCCAAGCACACACTTGGTCCTTCAAACAGTCAAGACCTGGTCTTTCTGGCACTGTGATTTGTGCAACTCATTTTTCAAAGTTTTATGGCTTTTCCTATCCATATTTTCCAACACGAAACAGCAAAGTTAGTAATTTTCTTACTGCTACAGCTTCCCCCCTGCCAAGAGAGAGGAAAACCAGGATTTCAGAACACTGGAATATTTCTTACAAAGCCACCTCCCTCTCTCCTTGCAGCCGCAATAAAGCAAAGTCATTTCTCCCCCACATTTAAAACAACCGAGCTCATTAACTACTTAATGAGTTTTGTGCTTTGCTGCTGCACAAGCAGCAAGCCTGTCTATTTTCCAAGCTACAACTTTTTTTGTTGTCATTTCTAATACACAGTATTGTGCACAGAGGTTTCCTGAGAGCCATGTGGGCCAAGACATGTTTCTTCACAGTAGGAAGCACAGAAACTTGTAGAACAGCAGCACTAAAATTAAAACATTTATTTTAGATGTCAAACAAAACCTACAGCACCAAACCTAGGAGTTCTGCATATTACACTAGATAAAGAAAGCACAGGTAAAATGTGTAAAATATCACAGGAAAGGAAATAAAAATTTGAACTCTTATAGGGTATATTATATTTAGCAATATAATTTAACTGTACAGAAAAGCAAAACTGCTTAAGCATTAGACATATAAATAATTATAGTTTATCCACTGCAAGTAACTCTGCCAGCGGAGGCAAGAAATTGTAAGTTGCCTGTAAGGGAATTCTTTTCAATGAAATATCAGAGGGTAGTTGAATATTCAAAACAAGACACATTTTAGAAACCTATTTCTCAAAGAATATCCTCTTCAGTTAGCCCCTTTCAGAAAACCAGGCCAGATTTTTAATTGTGTATCTGTCAGTGCAGATCATCTAATTCAATCATTTAAACTATGCTAGTTTTTAGACATTAGTTTTAAGAATGAGAAGACACAGGAGAGATCAGGACATGACATCTGGCCACTACTGCAGGTGAGCTGTTGGGGGAAGCAGACAGACTTCCACACATGCAGGAATCCATCTTTTTAATCTACTGCAAATCAAATCAAATGACCACCTGGGCAGCATTCAACAGCCACCATCAACAGTATCACCAGTACATGTCTAGAAGGCATCTTTGAACTAATTAGTCAGCTTCGAAACTTCAACTTTCCAAGCTTTTCAATAAGAAAACAAATCTCTTATATTGTCACTTTTTCAAGTTTATATCTTACCTGATCAAAACCATTTAGAGCTAACATACTTGGCATTAAGCAAAAGGCTCAGATCCAGACTCAGTGCCCTAACTGCCAAAAACTTAGTTTTGGATTGAACTGTCACCTATGTCATAGGCTTAACAATCTTGGATGCTTAGAAATGATAATGAAAAGCAAAATATGATGCTGTTAGCCTTCACACAAGGCATCTGCATCATATGAACTGCTCTAGCATTACCAGAATTCTTAACTTGCATGTTAGTGCAGGTGAAAGCCGGTAGAAAACAGCAGTGATAATGGAAAATATCACAATTTCAGGAAGCATCCAGTAGCTGAAGAAAAGGCCAGTGGCAGCACCTTTCTCCACATCTGCAATCCTTCGATTACTCTGTGGTGATCCATGGGGAGATCACAGCCTTGGTCTTAGAAGGGAGAGGATACATGGTAGACAGCAAGGAAGAGCAGAAGTATTTGGCAGTAACCATGTAAACTGAGTCCACAAACTACCAACAAATAGCTAGAGAAGAACTGTGAGAAAAAAACAAGAATGTGTCCCTGTCATGGGCAAAAAAATATGGTCCTCTTTGTAGTAACTTTTCCTGATTTGAAAAGTCAAGCCAAGTGTCTTGCTGCCTGCAAAGTGGGAATAATTAGGGATCCTACACAGCCATTTCCTATCAACACTGTATGAAGAGGAAAAGTAGCTTCTTCTATCAATCAAAAAATAATATTTTTTAGAAGAAATTTATGCTGACATCCACAAGTTTACAGATTTATACATTTTTCCTTCTTTAAAGCAATTATGTACTTAAATATAGAACTAAATTCTATGCTATTTGGTGTCTAATGATTTGGCATAAAATCAAAGAAAAGAACACATGTAAACAAAATGCTTAGATAGCACAGGAAATATTTATTCTCTGAAGATCTTACTGGGTTAAATCAATATGAAAAATTGAATAAAATAGCAAAATGTATCATTACTCATCCAACAACCACTGTATAATAAAAGGAAAAGTTTCACAGTAGGTCTGATGAAACTATTAGTCCTTGATTTTGATCACTCTGTTTCTCTAGAGAATCTGATGGGAAATATGTGAATGAAGTGATGAATGGGACCTCTCAACTATTCAAAACCNAAAGTAAAACGCCAACTAAATAAAAGTAAAACGCCAACTAAATAAAACTCCAAAGCTAGTAAGACAACTTCAGATACCTTCTTACATTCAATCACTCTTCCCATCACTTCTACATAATGCTTCAATTTTTATTTTTTTCCTAACATTACCATTATGCTACCACTAAGCCCCAGTTACTGGGGGACTCCATCTTCACTTAGTCACCTTCTGGCCAATAGATAGCACAAAATATCCAGGCCTAACCTGTCTTGCACAGGAATAATTCTTGGGAAGAGTGGTGCTCAAGCTCTGTCATGGAGCTAAAGTGAGATCAAACAAAATCTACACACCTCAGTCAGCCACATCCATGAATTTCAGCTTTATTAATGCTTTACCAAACACTGTGTTGATGTTCACCTCAGCAGAAGTCTTCCCCTTGCTTACAATGGCATGCCAAGCTCATTTTACACAGATTAGGCAGAAACATCCTACCAGCTCTGCAGGTAGGGAAATAGACTGATTAGATTGTCAGTGATTAAATGCAAAGCTGCAGCCAGTTTCTGATAGACCAGAACTGCTCCTCCTACTTCTCCAGCAGCCTCCATCCATGGATCTAAATTTCAAAGCTCAAAGTGCATCCTAGGCATTTTAAGCTCTGGAGTTAAAAATTAATTTTGCCTAGCAACATGCCTTTAAGTTATCTTACTTTTATGGAAGTCGTTTCAGTGATCCTTTTTGTCACAGAGGGAGCTAGAACTCAGTATCAGCCATTTCATTTACAATTGGTACTGAAAGGACCTGGAAAAACTTCACTTGATCCATCCAACCATGAATTTTCTTCCCTGCTTCCTGCACTAATCCTTAACTGAGTAGCACTGTCTCCATTTCCCCCAGAACAACAATTCAGGGAAATTACTTGTTTTTTTACAGTACAACACAATACATTAATTTCTGATTTTCTCTTGACATCTCTGAGGATGCACAGAGTTCGCTATGGGGTCACCAGCTGCAAATGTCACCTCCTATATTTTTGTGGAGCTTCTATTGACCACGTGTTTGTCTGCCATCAAACAAATTATCCTGAATTATTCCCAGTGTCTCTGCTTGTTTCTCAGGACAGAACATTTAATCGTTAATGATGACATGTCCAAAATTCACCAGCTTCATAACTACAGTCCAGCTCATCTAAAGATGCTTTCACAAAGCCTTCACATATTCTGTCTTCCCCAGTTTCACCATATGAAAAATTGTCCTTGTCCTTTGAATGCCTTCTCGTCTCTGAAGAAAACTCTCCTGGCACGTGCTTCACACACACACAGCTCCCTCCCTGTCCTTAGCAGGGAAAAGGGACATAAATCCTGTGCACAAAACCAAGGTTTCCTCACTTCAACAGGTTTTCAGTGGGAGCCATAAGAAACTGTACCATGCAAATAATGTGGTTCAGGATGAATATTCCATTTTTATTTACTTTTTTTTGGCCAAAACTCCCATTGCTCCTGAAGAAAAAGGAAGCCTTTAATTGTTTTTCAGGCACATTCTCTGCATTGGATATGCTGCCAGACCTTCACTGATTACTTTGTAGGCTGATGCAGCATTTATTTTTTTTGCATGTCAAACTAATGTTTTCATTATTTTCCCATTATGTTCTTCATAAAAATGCAGATTGTTTTCCCAGTTATGCAGCTCCCATCATTACCTTAGCCACAAGTTGTGTATCTCTGTTTTGGCCACATGCCCTCATTATTTAATATAATTTATCAACTCCAATATTCATTCAGCTCCCATGCTTTCAATCAGAGAGAAATAGCCCACTAAAGGCTTGCAGGAACTACACTACCTGTCACCCTTTCTGTAAAGCTTGGCACTTCTGTTCACTGTCCTTAGCAGAAGAAGAAAAGCTAAGGTGGAAAGCATGTACTATCAGTGGCTTCACTTCTGCTGAAATGAATATGTGGGTTTATTTTCTGTTCCTGCAGGACGTGGAGTTGGGTCCTCAAGGTGCAGCTAAGCTTATCACCTGTGAGTTACATGTTCCTCCTTGGGACATTTGGTGGCCATGCCACAACAGTTAAGCTCTAGGGCCAGGCTTCACCACATAGCTGATGCTGAGTTTGAATCGTTCACAGTAGGGTTATGCTGGGTGAATATGCAGGCCCAGGTTTTAGTGGGGCAATGATTTCTTCATCAGTTTCCAGCTGGAGTCATAACTCATCACTAGGTTGTTCACAGAAGAGATTTTTGACACACATTGTGGCCATATTTTATTTCCCTGCTACCTCCCTTCTCAATCTCAGTTTGTCTTGATTCTTTTTGAGTCAGACTCCTTAAGAGTTTCTCAGGTCAATCAAAAAAATGACCAAGAACCCTGATAAAACTTGCAGAATTATGTGTCAAATTGTATTTTAGCAGGCAATAACTTAATTGAAACATAAAAGATGCTGAACTCTAAGCTATTTTAAGGGAAACTATTAAGCCAACCAAGTGAAAAGCTCACCTCCTTGACTTCCAAAATCCCTATCATTCCTTTCACCCTAGTGGCTACAGCTACAGCTGTTAGAAAAATCTCAATTTTACATGACCCTTGCTTTCTCTCAGTCGCTCTGTGGTAGTGAAACCATTAGTATTTAAAACTAAAGGGTCTGGCTAGAAGTTTATCTTGTCACCCTGGTTTGAGGATTTTCCTAGGCCTCCTGAATTGTGTTTAATACTGGAGTCAGAATTTCTACTTTCCCACACTTGTACTATAAACAATAGCTTTGTTTTCCTAACTGTCCTTTGTTGTTTACATATTTTTAGGTAGAAGGAAAAAGTTGATTGATAGTTGTCTTGCAAATGTAGTTTGGGAGGTGGGATTTCATCCTCCAATCCACAGGCACCTTTGGAAATGTATAAAATTGAGTTTTGTAAATCAACTACTCTCTTTTTTCCTGCTTGCTCACCACTGTGCCTCGTGAGGTTCTTTCGTGTCGTGCTGCAGCATTATCTTAGCTAAAAGAACATCCCTTTTGACTAAAAGCTAACAGTCCATGATGGTTTCCAACTCTCCCCTTGTGAACTTGTGCAATACCAGAGAGGGGGAGATGCCATCTCAGTGCTCTCTCACTAGGGCCACAGTAAATAAGGTTTCTGTCTGACTCGCCCTCATTTGTACTCGCGCTGTTACGCACTTGGAGTCCCTGGAGCCCCTGACAACTCAGTACCACATCTGTTTTGAACACAACAAAATCCCATCTTTCTCAGAGGCCCAAACAAATGAAACCAGTGACCTTATTTCATTTCCTTTTTCCCAAAGGAGCACTAATTTCGGTGCCACGTTGTAGCTGGCAGAACAGTATGTCTCACAAATTAAGCAGTGAGAAACAGCATTCCTAACATCACATTGCATAATGCAAGACACTGAGATTTACTATGTTATTCACGCGCCTAACATACTGTACTCATCTATTCACAGAGCACTGAATCCCCCTTTTTAGAAAAGGCTCCTACATGTCCCATGCTAACAAAGATGACATTTACGAGTTTTACCATCAGTCTTTTTTCTCCTCAACTAATTTTGTCATGGTAGGAGTATGTCACTTATTTATGGCATGCATTTGGGTGGAGTGTGGGGTTTTAATCACCAGCTGGAGGAATTTTTGTTGTTGGACATTTTGGCCAAAGCTGTGCTCATTTAAGAGCGGTTCAGAATTAGTAACAGTGAGAAGCCCACTGGAAGCACTTCAGGAACACCATTTCAGGATAAGTAATCGCAAATTAGAAGTTAGAATCCTAATTATGGGTCACTCAACAATTGCCTTGGACTGTGACCTAATTTTTAATGCTAAAATGATATCATCTATTTTATTGCTGCTGAGAGGGAAACAAAGTAATTAGTTGGTGCATTTTAACAGGACAGCCAGCAATTTAAGTTTCTTTTACAGGGAAAGAGTCGAAATTGCAGAGTTATCTGCAAATAAATTTTCACTGAATTTCTTCTCCTCTGCCAAAAATAGGCCCCCATTGCACAGTAAGCAGAGGCTGATGGTAGAGAACTGCATCATTAAAAAGCTAAAATGTGTATGTTATTCCACTTTCTCATGCAAACATTGCTTCTTTCACGGCCTTAGAATAAGCGCATCACATTTGAAGGAAACCTTCCCTCTAGTTGCTTTAGAAGGAGGAGTAAAATAAATAGTACAAGCCTACACAAGGTAAAAAAAAATTCCAAGCCCCTAGAAGTGAAATACCTTAAGCCTTTTTGAAAGTCTGGTTATCCTCTGACCAAATATTCTATCAAATGCTTGACCAGATGTTTAGGTGATCCAAAATGAGCACTGATGAAAGTGAACTGACAACCACTGGCACTTCACAAACACAAAGTCAGCAGTCTGGGTGGGGATTTGAGAACTGCACCAGAGGCAATAAAGTTTCTCTCACAGAGAAAATGATTAACTTTCACAATGACCGCAAAGGCCAACGACTACACACAGCTGAAAATCCTGCTCCTGGATGGAAACAGCAGCACAGTCAACAAAACACCAGAGCAAATCTTGCCTGACAAGATCGCTTCTTTTGCACAGAATCATAAAATAAGTTGACTAAGGGTGCACAGTTACATTAATCTAGTTAGATTTTACCCAGACAGCTGATGTTGTACCTCAAAAATCTTAATTTAAAAATTAATTCAAATTGATTTGAAAAAACCAAAGCCTTATGAATTTTACCTGTAAAGAAAGAATAACAATAAATGACACTATTTCAGTGTGAAGGAAGGTGTCTCATCAGTTACTAAAAGGATTTTTTAAAAATACCTTCCTTAAAAGATCTGTGATAGAAAAGACAGCATTCTAGTCACAGATTTAGAAGTGGTAATGACGTGGAATAAATTCTGATTACTGGCAGCAGAACAGGAACACAGAAACCTAAAAACTGAATCTCAAATATTAAACTCCCAGAAATAATTTGCTCATAAGCTTGAAAGCTCACTTCAAAAAAACCTACACAACTATTTGTAGCAGGAAATCTTGAAAACAAGAGCCAAGTGTAACTGCTACATACATGTGTAAAATCTCAAAAATACCCAAAATGACAGTTCAGAGATGCCACATCTCCCCTTCTGGCTCTTAGGTTAGAAAACTAAGAACAAGAGTTTAAAGGTCAGCAAAATTAACTATTTTAATAAGTCTTGCCACAAAACCAGCATACAGCTAAAGCTCATGATGCCCACAACTTGAAGACACTGTCTTTACAAAGCCTATTTTAAAAAGTATCCATGAGAAGCTCCAGTCACACTAAGCCATTATGAAATATTTCGGAACTCTCATGCAAACACAACTCTTGTAACCATTTCAACAGCATTCATCATTCCTTTTATTTACCTTCTATTATCATACATATGAGAAGCCACTGCAAATATGCACACAATAATGTATTTGCACAGTTCCTTTAAAAAAGGCTTTGTGAGCTTGGAAGACTTCCTATCGAAGAGCAAGAACATTCTGTGCAGTGACCAAATGCACAGTGCAAATAAACTGCAAACAGCAGACAGAGCAACTGATAGGCTGAAACAGCCAAATAATTTTGAATAATGAGCAAATTAATGGAAATTGAAATCTGTTCACAGATCATTTATGGACAACAGCTAAAATTTCTGCATAACGAAGTTTTGAAATAACTATTAGAAAATACTACAGGAAAAAGACAGCTACCAGGACCAAGACTAGAAGACTACATTTTTTTCCCCCGTCCCCAGTTCCATATAATAATTCAGCCTAAGACAAGAGCAGCACAGCTCTACTGGATGAGCAAGTTACATAAAAATGTAGGATTTCCCCTTGCCCATTTTATTGCAAGGCGCATATTTTTCAAGAAGTGCAAATAGAAACTAAGTTAACGTCAAAAAAAATCAAGATGAAGATCATCTCAAAGAGCTTAGATTTGATATTTCTTTGATCATCAACTTGACCTTTGCCTGCTAAAAAGCACAGAGATAAGGAATGATAGATCAGCTGTCTTCACAGATGAAAATGAAAGGACATCAAATACAGCCACCAGCGCCACAATAAAAATCTTCAAGTGGGGCTCCGGCTGCAGAGGGATACACGGATTCAAATAACTGCTTGACAAGTTGAGAGGTACCACAGGGAAACAGCACTTCTCATACAACGGTTCTGACACCTCTGGTTAGGAAGTCCCTTCATTGAAAATTCCTCTTGGCAAGGGAGGAGAGACACCATGCTCTGCACGTCCAGCATCTTCAAGATGAGATTCACATGCCACACCAATGTTTATTCCACTCCATCCATCCAACGTACACTCTTTTACAACCATTACAGGAATCTTCACCCAAAGACTACTAAAATACATATGTTTTACTTACAGTTCAGACTGGGTGTGAGGAAAGCACTGTGGCTGCTTAGAGGACGACCCCTGTGACTCTAACATGGGGTTTGTGGGTCTGGTCCACACTTACGCGTACAGGAAGAAAAGCATTGATGCAGCAGCTTCAGGCCAACACTGGTCTGTGTATGTTCCTCTTCAATGCAATCCACCAAGGCACAAGGCATCCTCCTCCCCAGCCTTGCAAGAGGTGAAGTGATTTACCACAAGGATTGGACTTGGAGGTAATTAGATAATGCTGAGAGACTGACTAGGACTCATGGACTCATCTTCTAAAATGGAGTAGGGCCATGCAAATACTGGTATTTCTGCAGCACCTATGTCTATCATGTCTGGACCGATGCCTGTTCAAGTGGTCTGAATATGTACTTTAACTGTATCTTTAAATACTAACTGGCACTGAACACTTAGTTTCCCATCTCTTTTCTCAAACAGAAATTGACATTCATATGTGGCACTTGAGCCAATCCTGTCTAAATAATGTGACACGGAAAGAAGAGACTGTTGAGAAAAAGGTGCACAGAACGGTACTGCTATCACATCTCACAGTACTGCATGTGTGTTCAGGTAGGAAACACTTCAAATACAGCCCAACTACTAAGATGAAACTTAAATCACAAGGAGGATAGAATTCATAGATGCACTAGAAGGCATGGTAAAAACAAGCAAGGCAAAATTGTTTCCCTGAAGTTAAAAATGTCATTACTTTGGTGCAAAGTTTTATACATCTCACATATTTTAAGAGCTGCATGTCTACTCTTCTGAAATGTCCCTATTGTAAACCCGTCTCCATCCTTGATTACCGGTAACAAGACTGAAAAAAACCCCAGATAATTCAAACTCCATAGGAACCACAAAAAGCCTTCTGTTCCATTTCCACTTGAACATCTTTTCTTCCAGTGATGGACATGGAAAAGGACTAGAGGATAAACTATTCTACCATTCTGGCTTCATTAAGTAACTGAAAACTCAAAAGCCACCAGCCTTGTGATTGCTATCTCATTTCAAATCAATAACTCCCTTCACCTCACAGTAATTGTCTGCTTCTCTGACAGTATGAAGACGACTAATAGCTCACTCTATTTCAGAGTCTAAGGCAGTGAAGAACCAAACTGCTTGGCTTGGGAAAGCTGGAAGGGAAAAATGTAAAAAAACCAAAAAACCCAGGAGAGTTCTAAATTATTACTACTTACCTCAGACTTAATATAGTGATCTTTCAGAAGAGAAAAGGAGTTTAAAGGCAGTATATGCCATCACAATAGACTAAATGCATACAGATACAATATAACTTCAGGAAAGCAAAGAGATGACAGTCTGCATGATCTGTCTAAGAGCATAGCTAACATCTGTACTATTTTTTTAATTGCAAAGCACTTCTGTGCAATGCTTGACTGAACATTATTTTATGTATTCACAGCTGAAGAAGCAGTTCCCCTGACAGAGAAGATCCTGCTGCCTGGCATTTGTACTTTTCACTAATATCCCAATTATGTTACTACTGATGACCAAGAAATAGAATAAAGTATACAGTAAGAAATATGGCAATGCACCAAATTATCTCAGATGTTCAGTCTACACAGTCTTGAAAAATAAAATTATTTCTATGGCATAATGAAGTACTCCAAGATGAGAACAATTTTGAACAAAAGGCAAAACAGAAATCAAACACCAAGTAAATGGAACAAGTTTTCTGTTGAGTAGGTTTGACTGACAAGATCATCCTCACTTGCTGCCAGAGAGTGACAGTCCACACTGAGGTGGCTGAATAAGCAGTGAAAAAAAAAAACTTACTGTCAAAGGAAGCAAGAAAACTTAACTGCCACCAGCTGTCACTGTACCAGTCTTACCCTCTTGTTCTTAGTCAATTCTAGTTGCTCTCAAACCTTGCCAATCTAGAAGACATGACGCTGACCAGGAGCACAAGACAGAACTGACAGCTGACAGTGTCATAATAGCCCTTCTTCATGTAGCCAGGCATATCAAATGGGAACAAGGGATGACTTTAACAGACCCCCAACACCATTTTGCATGGAAACGCTATGTTATTTGCTGCTCTGTACTATTTGGATATTAGCCATGCAGCGCTTGATGCCTCTGGAAGAACAGCTGCCCAGATGACTGATGTTGACTCCCACAATGGAGAAGACAACACTCCAAATGCTATGGAAGAACAGCACATGGAACAATGAAGAACAAAGCATTTCATGTCACATGTAAAGCCAGAAAAAATACACATCCCATTTATTTCCACCCTCTAGAGACTTATTTAATCATTACTCAATAACATCTGGTGGTAAAACTCAGGGTTTTGATTTCTTGTTTTGTCAAGGACAATTAGGATAATTTTTTTCTCATCTACAGCTTGACCAGATGATGGCTGAGATTATTAACAAAAATTTGAACACTGCAGTATGCACAGCTCCAACAGTAAAGGATAAGCAGAAAGAAGTCACAACTGTTCAAACACAGAGCTCAAAAAAGCCCAGATACAGAAACATCCCAAGGCTTGACTTAACTTAATGAAACTATGAACTCCTTTTAGCCAGTACACTTAAGAGACCTGACTGGAAAAGCCTACCGTTAATCAGGACAACTACAAAATTATGTACTAGCATTGTTACAATATGCTAGAGTTCTACATAACCAGTTCTATAGATGTGTATGTTATTTTATGTTATCAATATGCCCATTCACTTCTGCAATCACCTCTCAAACCTTCCTGCATTCTTGAGTGGCCCCAATGGCTGCAGCTCTGTTCATCTGCTCACCAAAGCACTGCTGAGTGGCTGAAGAATAGCTGAGTCTTACCCTTGATGCACTTATAGTTTTAACGTTAATGTACTAAAGCACTATTTAGCACTCCTGAACAAAGACAATTACAAGAGTCACACACTCAAGCATGAGCATGTTTTTACAGTGAATGATTGTCATGCACATTTCCAAGTCTTTTTCCAGGGCCAGTCCACAGAGCATGCAGGTGCTGCACTCCTGTCCTTTGATTTTGGAACTGAAGCAATCTGCTTCTTGAGAGAGACAGATCAAGTCATCAGCCAAAACAGGAGCTTCTTGGTCCATCTCCCTCACTCCTTGCATAGCCTGGATCCTACTAGCAGCCCTTCAAAGCTTCTGTTAGCTACTTGTCCAAAAGAAGTGAGGGAAGGGACTACATGCAATGCCTCACTGTGAGCAAGACTGCTCCTCTTAGTCATGTCCTCTTAGTCCTCCTCCACTGCTTTGCCCCCACTTCTCAAATCAGTCTCAAATATTGGCCACATGCAGAATGCTTCATGAAAGCACAGTGTGTTCTAACAAAGAGCAACCAACAGCTAGCTGGGTGTTCTCAAAGACAAGCCTCAATGTCTGGAGATGAGCCAGCCAAATTCCTGTCTCTCCTCCAGAAGAGACTTAAAAAACCCCAAACAATTCAATGCATCTCAGATATCACAATCAAAAATTACATTATGATCTTACAATAAGGGACATCACAGCTGAGATACTGCAACACAAAAGCTCTTCATAAATATGCTACATACAGTAGCTTGAAACACAGTCATGATTTTAACAGCTACATTGAAATGTTTTTTGCAAGTAGTCGACAGTTCATGTCAAAACAAAAAAATACAAACGATTTCAAGTTTTCTTCCTTCTGAAAAATGTTTGGTAAATGCTATGACAGGTTTGTTCCTCTCCTTGAATGCCAGACATGTTCAACTAAATATACAGAAAACCCTAAAAGTCAGTATGAGCTCTTAATTCTCCTGTATCATCACTATATTTTGATAAAGATGTATTGCGCCAAGCTACATAGTCCATTTCTCTTGTATAGCCACTGTGGATAAGTCTTGTACCTGTTCATCCATGGACAAGCAAGGCAGCCTTTGATGGATTTCCAAAAGTGAAGGTGAGCATTAGGGTAATAAAAAGCCTACCTTGACTTGCACATTGATTTGTAAGAAAAGCAGGAAAGCATGAATCCAGTTCTGATCTCCTACCAGCCTACCTGGGAGATTGGGACAGGAAGTGCCCAAGAAACACTCCACATAAATTGTTTATACTTTGTTGAAACAGTCAGCATTTCCATCGAGTGTCAATACCACTCCCAGTGATGGACAGTCACCCCCCTTGCCATCCTGGCAAAAGGGAGATTGGTGTCTATCAATACATGGCACTCATCGTTACTTCCACAGGACTGTTGCAGGGATGATGGCAAAGGAGCACGGGAGGTAATGGCAGGGGGGCTGGAAGCAGACTATCTTCAAGGTTCCTTCCAACCCAAGTCATTCCATAATTCTCTGAGAGAGCTATATGATGTTGTACTGGACTGAAGAAATAGCTGGTCAAATAGTGCACCCGATGGAAACCAAAAGGTAAGGCTCCTCTACAGGACACAAGAGCACTTGTAGGACAGCTGGACTTAAGGCCCAGATTTTATCAGGGCCTTTTTATAGAACTCACTGGAAAATTTAGAAGGTATTCTGAATTTATTTTAAACATGGATAATCAATAAAATCAAAGCAAATGGCCGTAGATTTCTCTTAAACTTAGTCTTTGAAAACCTTTCCTTTTGTCTGTCTTTCATGCATACAAACCCATTCAAACTCAAGATTTTCAGAATCTGATGAGTTTCTTCTTGGGGCAAGGGGTACTAATTAGGTGAGCTAGTGAGATGTCAGCATACAATCTAGGAACATTTGGGTGGATGTGATGGTTTGCACAGAGCTCAAAATATGCCTCAGGCATTGAAGGGCGGAACATGAAAGCAGAAGTGGAGGACATGACATGATGGACGCTGTACAGATCCTTTCACATAATTTGAAATCTTAGCTGAATCTATGTCCCTGTAAAACAACCACTCAAATGCCCTGCTTTTCCAAACTGACTCCAATTTTAGGTGCTAGGATAAATATTCAAAGCAGTCAGCACTTGCAAAGCTCTGCTACAAATAAGTTTCCTGGCAAATATCAAAGGGATCAACATCAGAATAGATGTAGAGCACTTATTAAAAAAAAGGACCTAAAACGCAATTTCTTCTTCCTCAGGGATTTATTATCAATGTTAGACAAAGCTGGAATCCATTGCACATCCCATCACAGTTTGATCCCTTTTTCTGTGTTCCCAGAAGCAGAAAGATTTCTGGAGCGCGAGTTCCATGCCAGCATCCCATACCCCAAGGAAACAGGATTAGAGGTTGCCTCATGGTGCTTGAATGCAAGGGGAATCAAGAACTACCTTCTCTCATATATGGCCACTCTTTTCTCCTCCCACTCATTCCCTAATCATCAAATATCCCCTACCCAGTCTTTCCATCCTTCCTGAACCCAGCTCACCCCCACCATTGGCTTTGATTCCACAAGTAGACTTCTGCTAACTAGAGGAGACAGAAAAAGGTTGGGTTTAGCATCTGTCGCAGTCGAAACAGTTACTGTTGTCTTAGGCCAACTTTAAATCCAAGATAAACAGAAAGGTTGAAGCAACTGAATGTCCTTAAGTCTCTCTTGAATGCATTAACCTGACACCTTGACCAGCTATGATATTCCATTTTTATTTCAAGTACAACCAATAGGTCTCTTACATTCTCTTCATGTAACCTGCATACCAGGATTAATTCCCCAGTCCAATTCTCCTTCAGGAGGCCTGCAAAGGCTTCCCTTCCCATAATGCACCACACATAATCTAGAGGCGTAGAGCTGAGCTAAAGAACACAGAGGCTGGGAAAAGAAGAAACAACAAATCCACCACTACTCAACTGTCAGCAAGATGCTTCCATTACTCCAGATAGATTCCAAAGCAAGGTCTAAGCTTTGCTTTTTGAAGTGGTTTCATTACTTCTCCCAGCCTCCGTATTTCTCAGTTTGGACAACAGCTGGCATTTACAGCAGTCCAACCAGCTGCATTATAAAGCGTACATCCGAAATGTAGCTCAGGGAAAAAATCTACAGAGACAGCTAAGACTTAAAAACTCCATCTCATAGATGGTGTGTAGGAGGTGCAAAGAGGCACTGCTAAATCTGTTACCTTTCCTGTGAATGATGAGCACACCACCTCTTCCAAAAATAGACTACAGAGGAAACATTATGGTGGTGACTGTGAAAATGCAAGCTCACTACTCTGGCTCAGACATCAGGTCAGCTGTATGTGAAGACACAACCTCCTTCAAAGCTCCTGGAATAGCCATTACTTCAGTTTTTGTTAAAAAAGTAAACATATGGAATCTATTGAAAATAATGTTGCTTTAAAAAAATGTATCCTCATTTCAAGAAGCTATTTGATGAATTCCAGGCTAACAAAAGGTGACAACTGACATAAGGCTCCGAGTAAAAGTTTTATCTTCCACCTATTGATCTGACAACCCTGCACTGCATTCTATCACAACAGCCTTCACTAATCCCACCTTTTAAACTTCTGCTATGCAAATATATCCTCATAAAGCCTGTGTCCATGCTGTGGACAAGGAAGAGAGTTTAGCTACTAAAGGCATTGGTCCAGCATCAAATACAAAAAGTGCACCTTAGAAAAAATTCTAAGACCATAGTAGGGATGAGGAGAAGGAGGAAACCCTTCTTCCATCTGAAGATCTGTGAGAAGCCAGTGACTTCACTCTTGACCTGTTGGAATAATTTTCTCCAGAGAGGGAAATTAATTCAGCCTGCAGCTCTATTTGATCTCTGACCTTTCTCTACAAAACAATTTGCATACAGTGTCTGAACTCAGTCAGTTATATCTTGAGGGATTTGTAAGATGATCTGCCACATGCACAAAATTAAAAATGACCCAGCCATTAAAACTGATGCTACTAGGAATCTGAACAGAATCATTTGTTCAGATCAACCACATGAAGTATTAGCTAAGTCAGACCGAGGTTAAACAAGCATCTCTAAGTGCAGTTCTTACATGGCTAAGATATGCTAGTTGTTAAGTAATGAACTCAAGCGTTTGATGCCACCAGAGTAATGTTATTATTTTTAATTGACATAAGTATATTCATTAGGCAAAGTATAAGTGTTTCATGCACACATTATCATCTTCAAACTGAATTATGGATATAAATTCTACCAAACTAGCCAGCAACTGCATACATATTTATAATTAACACATTTCAATACCTTTAAAGTATTAACTTATTACACATTATTAGCTTAATAATTAAGAACACTTCCAATTAGAAACAATCAGAAGCTCACAGTAAGTTCTCAACACCAGAGATGCTAACAGGTTTCACAGCTTCCAGCCTCCTTCCTGAAGGCTCACACAAAATCAAGAGAACCTGCGAGTCTTAAAAGTGCTCTGTAGCCCAGATCAATTGCCCATATTTCCTTCCCCAAGCACATTTTGCATTACAAACTGTAAAAATCATTTTCTTTAGATGTGATAGCTTGTTTCAACCACTGCTTCTTGCATTCATCCTGAATGGACATTCCCTGTTAGAAATACTGTCTATATGGATAAGTAGAGATTTTTTGTGACTGACACACAACCTGACACCTTAATTGAATTTTTAACGCCACTCCAGGGCAATGCATGCTTGTTTAGACCACAATGAACCCTTTAGGCCTTAAAACCATCACAGGGAATTAGTAAGGAAGAACAAAAAAATCCACATATCTTTCTTACAAATAGGAGCACATGAAGAAAGAGCTACATTACACAATTAAAAGGTATAGCAGAGGTGAGCCAAAGAAGCCCAGAGCCTTTGCTTCATCCCACAGCCCCTGAGAAGAATTATGCATGGCTGACATAACACTGTCAGGGTATCAGCTGCTCTAGGTGATGCCCCTTTTACACAGGAGGGAGTGGGAGGTGGGACAGAGGGATTCAGCTGCTTCAAAGGCACAAGTCCTGTTTTATGTGCTTCTGAAGGAGAAGCAATTACAGACAGCTCCTCTTTCTGTTCATAGCTAACCCACCAAGCAGGGTAAAAGTAGTTCTTTACTGGCTGCATCTCCTCATCTTGAACTTGATTTTGACTTTTCTGACCCAAGCCTGGCAAACCCCCAGGGCATGTGCTAATAAAGCACAAGGAAATAGCTCTGAAAGCTAACACCAAAAGCTTAGAGGGCAATCAATATGTCCAATACACTTCAGAATCAGGCTTTCTGCCTGATTCAGTCTCACAAAAAGCTTTTTTTTTTTGAAGGACAACTTGAGCAACTTACACCTCCAGTTTACTCACAGGGAATATTTTGCATTAGATAAGCCACTGTCAAAAGAGATGTTTGCAATATAAATGTTCCAATGCATTTCTGAGACATTCATTCAATTTAGCTATGTCCACTAATAAATTCCAGTCCACATATCATGGAAACACTGAGACAAATACTTAAAAACTGAAAAATTACTATCAGTGATCCTTATCCAGGCCACTTAACTTCCTCTAACAAACAAATTAACACAGTTGAAAGCAGGTGAGAGTCGGATTTTAACAACAGTTTACTGTAGAAAAGATGGATCATCTCTTTCATTATGTCTTAGCAGCTTTAAAAGATTCACAGACATCTGAAGGCTACGTCCAAGCTTTTATCTATTACTCCACAGATTCTTTAGGAAGTTCTATCAGTGGTTAAAATAGCCACTGTGTATGTCATATGACAGTAATATTTGCTAATCATCACCAGGATTCTGATAAACTTCCTTTCTTCTGATACTAACAACAGCACCGCCATTAATTAGGTAGTCCCAATAAAGCATCCCACCTTATTTATTTCATCCTTCCTCTCCCTCTTAACCTACAGGATTTCTTTGGGAGGGAGATAACATTGGATTGACATTCTGAAAATACACATTAATCTCTATCTCCACAGAGATATTTACTCCACATTTCAGTTCTTAAAGTTTATACAGCCCTCATCATCACATCAATCTAAGACCCCAATTTGGTACTAATGTCTATTAAACATCCCACTACAGTGGTTTGAGTAGACTGGCAGACAAACACACATTGCAGTGCTTTGCCAAAATGCCATTTCAGCACCATGAACTTTCACTGCTAGCTAAAAAAACCCTGCCAGCTGCAGTTCTTAGCTTTTACATCAGCAACCAGCTACCACCACAAATCCTCTGGAGACAAGGACTTCCAGATAGGCACAGAATTAATCACATTTAAGCTTCTTACCTTCCAAGGCTTACACACTCCTCCTTGGCCAACAGAGGAAAGGAGCACTGAAATGTGGCAGAAGATGCTAAGGAGACATTTACAGTAACCTGCTAATACTTGGAAGCTTGTAAAACCCTTACCTTAAGTTGCACAAAACTGCCACTTTACAATCTGCCCAGCTGTCCTGGGTTGCATGAAACTATTTCCCATCTGAAATTGCTGAATCTTTCACGCAAAGTGGGCAAGAACAGGAACAGTTGGCACAAATATACATCATCCCCAAATGAACTTAAAAGTATTCCTCTCACCAAGTAGCACCTTCCTGAATACTTAGCAGAGAACTGATAACTACTTAGAACAGGAAAAAAGATTCTGTGAGTACTGCATGAAATCCCATAGATTGATGCATATGAGAGACTGGGACACTATGAAATGGAACTGGTTCCATAGCTCACCTGAGAGAATTCCATAATGCAGGGGCCATACCTACACATGGAGACAACACAGAAGCCTGGATTGTGCTGTGGGGGCATATTAGGTAAATTACACAGATACGGGAGACAATGGATATAGGAGGTGGAAGGGAGACCAGACTAAAGGAGAGGGAGGAAGCAGAGCAGACTACAGACAAGCAAACCCTTATAATAAATCCCAAGGGCAGAAAACCCCCCTTTTTACTCCTGGTAAAGGATAGGGAATGTCTTTTGCTTCTCCCTCATAAGTTAGAGAAAAAATTAAAAATCATATTCTGTTATTTGTAGATATTACAAATATTAGCTCATTAGCATGACATGAACAATTCCTAGTGAAGAAGGTGTTTATCCTTCTATCAGCTGACACACTGACAAACTCTTCTATCAGCTGACAAACTCTTCTTGGAGACCAAGGGAGACAGGCATATTCAGTATAAGATGGGGTACCTAATTTCTCCACAGTCAAAGATTAATTTGAGGTTAAGCAATTGCTAGAAAATGAAGAACAGTATGATGCCACCCAAAAGCTCCTCAACCTCTCTACAGGTAATTAGGAATATATTATGGTCAGAAGTAGTGAATGCAGCAGATACACCCTGAACAGTCTGCACTAAAATGTTCTCACAGCATGGAAGTCATTAGGAAATCAGGAAAACTCACAAGACCCTTGTATTACACTGACATTTGCTCCTGAATTCATGATGAACAATAACCTCCAGGATATTTTGGTAACATCTTACAAGTTCTTTCCTCAAGTTCTGCTTAAGTCACAGATAACAATGCATAAAAATGCTTTGACAAACAGAACATGGTCTTCCTTCAAATACTGCTATTTTGCGTAATGAGAAAAAAATAGGCAATATGCCCCACAGTAGGAAAAGTATTTTCTCTGTCAACCAGGGCATTGTTATTCAAAATTCTACCAGCACTTCACACACTCTAGCACTTCTATCTACAGTCACCCATCTTCCAACTTTTGTTTTTTCCTCCAAGAATTGTTATTTTCTGTGCATATTCATGTCTATATGGCCCAGCCTATTTTTAAGTATTTCAAACGGTGTTCAAAATTTCATAAAATTAATCTACTCACAGCCAGAAGTGCTACCAAAATGTGCACATACCTGCCAAGAACGAAGTGACAGGTAAGAAAAATCTTACCAAGAGCAAGAAAAGCAGAAGAAAAACATTGTATTTCCTTACTGGCTTTGTGACTTCTGTACCCTTCCAATTAATCAGCATATTTTCTGTGGGCATCATTAGCATATTCCATCAAATCATATTTCCTGTAAACATTGGAGTCTGCTTCACACACTCCACACTGTTCTTTACTGTGCCATTAGGCAGTATCAACATATACTAAGCTACATATGGGAGGCTTGCTCATGTGGAAACACCAAGAGAAAACAGAACTGCATTAAGTGGCATCAACTGCAACTGCAATGTGTTTCCAAAATAAATTCAAATCACTAAATCAAAGCCACTTGCATTCCAACAGTCAGAATTCATACTGGATTGCAACACAATTTCACAGGTCTACTGACATTCATACCTCTGTAAAACCTGGATGAGTCATGAGCTTCCCCACCAAAAAAAATAACATGTGCTGTCATGAGGTGGTGATAGGACTGTGTACATAAAGCTGATTCAAAACTTGAATATCACCTGCCTATGGGTGCCTTATGATTTATAACAAATCAGAGTTTGCTGTTCCTAGAATATGGATTAGCTTTATAGAATGAATTTGTTACAGATATTTTAGTACAACATACCATCATTAATTCTGAGATCAGTAAGAAAAGCTCTACCAAAATAAATCAGTCCAGTGACAATCAAAGAGATATGTCAGCTCACTGACAGTTCCACTTCCTTCAAGAATTTAAAGAAACAGCTAACAAAGGGTTTCTCTTAAGAGGGTCTTCTGTGAATCAGCTCCTGAGCAGCGTGGATCCCCTAATGGAAAATCTATCCCTTATTCTACCACTCTCAATCAATCTACAGACATTAAAAAAGGAAACACTGCTAATAGCTGCTAAATATCCTCTTTGTTTTGCAGCAGTCACTCATACATTATGCATAGATCAAGAATAAAATTGTAAGGAAAAAAGAAAACCTACTCCAGACTATATGCTCTGCACATTATGATTCAAATAGAAACTTGAGAGCAAGTGCTGTCTGACTGATGTTCCACTGTGGCCATCTGAGCAGGCCTTCTCCTATAAATCACCTAAACCACTTTGGTTTCCTTGAGGAAGATGGACTGTGTGCTAGTTATCTCACCAGAGACCACACTATCCAAGCTCCCAGGGCCAGGTTGATGGGGCAACCTGGTCAAGGGGAAGGTGTCCCTGCTTGTGGCAGGGGGTTTGAAGCAAGGTGATCTTAAAAGTCCATTCCAACCCAAATCATTTTATGCTTCCAAACCACTGCTGTAATTGCAGCCACACACCAGCCAGGAGTGTCACAGGAGAACAATGGAGAGGCCACCCCTAACAACCAGAAATCCCATCTCTCTGCATTGCACAGGACAAACTGGCACTGCCTGCCTCAGGCATAAAGGGCTAAACCTACAACTGCCTGGCAGGCCTGCCAGGGATCTAGATTATTTAATATATTTCATCAAACATTCTCTACTGTGACTTTTATTAGAGCCATAAAGGGTAAGAAGTAGTTGAGGAGGTCAATTAGATACTGTACCCCTGAAGTCTGCTTGCTCTGCAGTATCTACAGAAAATATTCAACTCCACAAGTTCACTGGGTAGAGGCTATTTCTCCATTTGACACATTAAAATCTAACCGAAGTTTCCTTGCTTAAATCAAGGCTTGATGTTTTGCTCATACTAAATAATCCAGGAGATCTGCTTGTTCCAACTAAAGAACAAAAACTCAAATCTCATGCAACTTGCACTTACCATCCTGCTTTTCATTGGGGTCTATTAGCCTTTGGGGACACATCTGGCAAATAGCAAAAAAATGGAATGCAAAGGTAAAAAACCACTCTAATTCTCTTTCTGCAAAAGGAAATTGGACATCTCTGCTCCACAGCTTTTCCTTTGTGTTATTAGCCAAGCTTTTCAAAATTGGCTAACCTACAGAACAACAAAGATGGGGAATGGTGATTCTTCAATAAACCAAGCACCCCATACAGTATACTGAACATTAAGATGGTCAGAGAACCAGGAGAGCTTAATATTCTATCCAAATAGATGCTTCCACCTACACCCAAATTCTGCTACCATTAGACTTGCTTCTAGAATCTTATATGCAACAAAAAAGTAAATCAAAATTAATTTTGGAAGTTTCAGGAATTTTCCATGTGGAATGTCATTATTATGGTACTGTAGCAAAGAAAATGCACTAAATAGATCTCAAAAAGATAAAAACAGACAAAACAAGAAAATGCCTGTTGAAGCTTTGTAATTACCAAGCTAGGCATTTTTATTGTATGCAGGTAACAAAGGGAGCACTAAAGCAGTGTTAGGGACTTTGATGTTGGTATTCAAACTTGGAAACTGATACCCAAGATAATTTAAGTAGAAGTCAAATGTCATCCCCAAGTTATTTCTGTATAAGATTTCTACAGAAGGGTTTCTAAACTGATCTCTGTTCTAAAAATCAAAGTGTAAAGTGCAAAACCTCAAGACTGCATATTCAGCTTCTTTGTTTTTTTAAACTACAGATGGGAAAAACTTCTTTGGGAACACACAGGATCTCAGTTTGCAATGAGACAAATCAAATCTCTGAAAGATGTGCCATCACTTACATTTAAGAAATTGGTGCTTAAAGCAGAAAAATACTCTTCCTTCTGCCACTTAAAGACAAATTTTCTGATACACTCAGAGAGTTTGCATTCCTTCTACTAGTAATATTTCCAAAATGAACAAGTAACAGATGACTCAAGTACACTGTGATTATTGATGTCATAATCAAAACTGAGTTGCTCTCACCAAAATTAAAAGGTGTTTCATCATGTCTGTAGTATCAGCAATGCACCATGTCTCATGGTGCTTCCCTGTAAGAAGGATCAAAAAGCTTTCCACAAATATTCACATTTGATGATGGTGATTCCCCAAAGTGGATTCATTCACCCTGGCTCTGAACAAAGTATAATGTCTGTGGAAAATTTTGGTGTTTCACAAGATCAGCTGTTCTAGAAAAGGAAAGTATTAAGTAAAGAAAGAAAACCTGTGAGTTCCACTACACTGAATGTTTATCCTATGACATTGTTTGAATTCTAAGAAATTCAGGAAATGCAGGGGGTGGGAAGGGGAGATAGAGCAAAATTGCCATTGCTTTTACTCTTGTATATTAATTTTCACATTAAATGCAATTAGGAAGAGCTCCTGGTTAATTCCTATTTTCTATAGAAGAAAACACCTAATGCCTAAATTGTCAGTCTTAACATACATAGACTTTTTCACTGAAAGCTTCGTAATTAAACCAGTGAGTTGTACCCACTCAGGAAGCATATCACCTACCTACTTGTTACCTGCTACTGTAATTTTGTGTTTTCAGTGCTATTAGTTTTTTATGAATTTATTACAAATGTAATAAATTAAGAGACACTAGGAAAAGAAAGGATTTAGCACATGGATATACCAAACATGATCCATACAGAATCGAAAAATCTTAAGGACAAGACCTGTCTATCTATTTACTTTAGTAAAACCTACAGCACATGAAATCCATATGAATAGAGCATCATAGGGTACTCAAATAACCTTGACATTTCAGCTTGACTGGGAATTTTGGTGCTAGAACACTAAAACCAAAATTACTCAGCATGGAAATCATAGAAGTTGGCAACTGTTTACTCTTCACATGCCAGGGAATCAAATGACATGGATTCAGTGAGGTTAAGAAGTTCAATTTGTTAATTACCTATCTGAAAACAAACTTTGTAATACATATTTTGTTTTCACAGAATATTACACACTATATACTCACTTGCTGATACAGCCCCCTCCCATTTGTATCCATACATTCAGGCTGACTTGCAAATGGAACATTCATGTTCATCTCTGCATTAAATGCAACTATGAATTTTTAGTTTAAGAAAACTCATTTAGAAGACACACTGCACACAGAAATAAAACACAGAGGCACACAAAAAAATGCTTTGTTGTTCAGTAAAATACTGCTTGCAGTACATTAGCCCTTTTATAATTAATTTGAGCCTACAAACCACCACTACCCCTGGCTGTGTTTAGCAGTGAGCCTTTGCCAAGGCAGAATTCCTGCAAGCAGCCTGAGATGGGCACTCTCAAGTCATCCCTGTCTCTCACTGTCTCAGCTGTCACTCCACATTGCCTGCTTACACCAGCTGCAGGGCAGGTGGGTGACAGTGGGGTGTCACAGCAGCCCTCCAGCCTGGCCTCAACTTGGCTGCTTAAGCTTGTGCTTCATGCTCCAAAGCACACCAGTCTACACTAGGCCAGCTTGGAAAAACTTGTCAAGAAAAAAATGAACCATGAATTTGCTAAGTATTTCCTTTGCATAAGTATCATTGCATCCACAGTTTGTTTTTTTTTTTAAAAGTGTTTTTAATTAGTTGAAAGTCAAAACCAAATTTCCATCATGACAAGAAAAATGCCAGTCACCACACAAGACTGCAGGCTTTCACACAGGCAAGCAGCCTTAGTACACAAAACCTTACACAGATAAATGACACAAAGTCACATTGATACTTTGAATACCTGGTTGGCACCTTCTGTTACCTCAGAAAGGCCCACCCTGCTTCCTTCAAGATGCCCGTCCCACTGCTATTCTGGATGCCCAGACCTGTCCCACCCAACTGTCAGTTTACCTGGAAAATCTAAGCAAAAATCTATCTCATGTGTCTCTGACCTGCAAAGGAATGCAAACCCACTAGGTTTTAAAATAACTTTATGTGACTCGGTTTTAATATTAACATTTTTGAAATGGCTACTCATCCCTTGCAGAACCAGTAAAAGACAAATGCAAGGCAGTTCAGGAAGAGCCACAAACACTCATCAGCTACATGGCCATACTGCACAGACTGAGAATCTCAGTCTAAAAAGATTATCTAGCCTCAAATGAATGATTTTACATATCTAAAGAACAAAACACCAGTTCAGAATAATGCTGCTATTAATAGGAATAATATCCATGTACATTATGGATGTTCTTTCATTTCACAGATGTGATTTTATTCTGTTACAGCCATCACGATTTAGACTTAAGCTTCACAATACAGAGAACAGATTTAAATCAAAGTCAGCAGACATTTGCTTTATGCTTTATAATTACAGGGATCTCTCTGTACAGAAAGATAAAAAAAGGCATTAGTTATGGTCAACACTAAGGGGGGTAATTGTGCATTACAGCAGTGATGCTTATTACACTGAGTTTCAAGACCTGTGGACAGAAAAGAATATTCTCAGCATAAAACTGTGCAAGAGCTTTAGCAGAAACCAAGGGCAGAGACCACTGTGGCCATGCCATATTCATGTATCACCTGGCAGTTCATTAGATTGTCCATTTTGCAAATCTTCCCACACAGATTTTACAAAGGTCCATGACCACATCAGAAGCAACACATTACTTATAGCTAAATAAAAGAGGACTAAAAAAACCCCCAGGAATATTGATTTGAAAGAGAATAAAACTGCCTCGGAGATGTTTTCAAGACAATCCACCACAGTGAAATGAATGCCTACCACATGTAATATTCCTTTTTGCTCCCCATAGTAACGCACCAATAGGATTTATCAGACAGATAGGAGTACATTTCAATAAGGATAAAAACCTCCAGTTTTTAAGGATTCAATTTTTACAGCTCCTCTGAACACTAACTGCACACAAGATACACAGTAAAACTTCATGCTAAATTCCACAACAGCCATATTTTTGTGTAAATACTGAATACTCTTCCCAATCCTATTTTTGTCTAACTCTTAAATGTTCAAACAGAAAACAGCAGAAAAGGAGATATTTGTCTCTTCTGGGTTATTTTTGTCTCCAAACGACCACTACACACATTTTGAAAAGCATCCTTCCTGCCAGCTGGGGTCACTTGTCACCTAGTGTCAGTGGAAGAATATTAACTACAGCATATGAATAAAAATACCTGCAGTGTTTTATAGGATGACCTAGAGCAAATTTAATCTGAATACTTGAGGCTGTTTGAAGGCATTTTTGAGGAAGTGTCACTGGATTAATGGAAGACAGTGACTCTCCAGCTAGATCTTGACTTCAATATGCAATGTGACTAACCAGTCAGTGGATTGGTAAACAAACCCTCCTCTCTACAACTAGAGAGGATAGAGCTTGTGCTCTTAAACCTGAGGTTTCCTGTTTGACCTTTCAGCTCTAGCAGATGGCTTTTCAATTCCAAATTATTGGGGAAAAGTTATACTTGCACAAAACTACACAGCTATCCTACAGCAGCTGGCCTCCACTAGAGGCTGCTAGGTTCAGAACCACCACCAGATCGCACTTTAAATCAAGCGAGACTCAAATTAACTAAGACATTTCAGAATAGTAAAGTTCCATGCCTAATCCTACTCAAGTTCCCAGATCCTGCAAGTCACTCAAAACACAAGCTATAAACAGCAGATATCATCTTTGCTGTTCGTTCAGCACAACACAATTCATCCTGCATTCATACAGCTGAGAGACACAAAGCACTCCATCTGCCTCTCAGTTCATGAGCCCCTCATTGCTCACTTCTTCACCTGGAAAAGACTGTAAATAAACAAACCTGTTTGGCCAACTGATCCTTCTTCACCAAGCCAGTGGCTGCAGCAATGTTCCCTGCTCCTTCCACCGTCTTCTGCGCCACCGCCGTCACTCCTGTCACCACAGCTCCCCCAACATTAGACACCTGCTCTTTGGTCTTCTCAGCCACTGAGGAGAAGCACAAGATGGCAAAAAAACATTATGCCTCTGGGAGCTGTAAGTTTTTCAGAGAATTTATCACTGACAGCCCAACATCATGAAAAGCCATAAGGCCATTACATTTTCTGTACCCCAAGTGGATCTTAGGAAATTAAACTATCCATCTGGTAATGCTGGAACAGCAGAGGTAAAAATAAGCCTTAGCGGGGGCTCAATTCCTTTCATGTGAAAGACATCTGACATTTTCATTCATGTCTAACTGCACTTTAGGGAAGAAAAAGCATTCTTTAGGTGCTCTTATTATGTCCATCTCACTGTATAATATATCTTAGTTTAGAAATGTATTCCAATTAGTCCACCAAACTACACGATATAATAGAATATAAGGCATGGAAGACAAGATTTTTTGCATTAGACTCGAAAAACATTGATTATTCTTTTTATACTTATTTTCTAAGATATATTTCATTAAAATGCAGATCTATCAATGCTCAACCAAGAATTTCAAACAGGACCTTTTATCTGACTCCCTTGAGATTTTTTTGCCCTAATGCTGATACATAATATACTAATTTATAAAAAGATTGAATGCCAAAAAAACTGGATTAATAGCTAACTTCCAAGCCCCAGGGAAACAACAATTCATTTAGCCTACATATACATGAGCAGTTGCCATTCTACCTTTCAGAATATCACTGGTGTTTGTCTTCTCATTCATCCCCAAGGGCTCTTTCTGACAGCAGCTTCAACTACAGCGAAACTGCTCTAAGAAAAGGGATGGAATGACTTCATGCCTTGAAGTTACAAAACCCAGATTTTCAGCAAAACACACAAGCGCTCCTCTAAACAAGAGAATGTACTTCAAAAACATCAATCATATTTTTGCCATTCTAACTAATCCTATACTTTCCTTCAGGCTAAATTCCATCCGATCCAGAAAATGCATTCATAGCTTTATTGGCATCCTTTATGAGGATAGGATGGATTCTGCTGAAAGTTAGGCCACCTTTTCTGTGTCTTTTTTTGGGAAGCACATATGAACATTAGATGTTATGTGGATAATTTACCTTTCTTTAATTCCTTACATAAAGAGCATCATATCCATATCACAGAGCAGGCAGCATGCGTTAATATGATTCATATTAAATAGCAAAAATTCAGAAAAATCTGGTAAGCTAAACATCATGACTAATATGCAACTTTTAATAAAGACCCAAATTATAAATATCTGCTAACTTAAAATGGAGGCAGATAATTTAAGGCTCATTCTAGCTAATTTATAGGGAAAAGTAACTAAGTATTATCACTATAATGACCAAGAACTTTAATTATAGAGTATAACAGACTATACATTGTCTGAAATTAGAAACAGAAAAAGTCTGTTTCAAATATCTCCCACACTATACATGCTAATAATCTAAAAGTTCATGAGAAATGTCATTGTATACATCCACTACTCTACTGTGATGCTTTTTTCAGGGGAAAAAAAAAGATAATCAAAGGTGGGTTTCGTGGAAAAGCAAATGTTGCCCTCAGGGAAAGTTTGACTTAATGCTAGCAAGTGCAAAAAGACATCTATTAAGATGCCCCATTTGATTATTACCAGCTACAGACCACAAAAAGCTTTGGATTCTATGCATGAAATTCATATAGGAAGCTTTCCACTAGTTCTTGTAAACATATTTTAAGATGCAAATCCTCATAACACTCTATATCTTGCAAAGCCTAGTGAGACCTGACTGTACTTGGAGTCTTTCAGAAAGAAATTGGGCAATGTTATGAAACAAACTCATTCATGTTGTTCCAAATGGCAAAAGGAATTCTAAAAAAAAAATAAAGTAGCATCTTATAAAAATAGATTCAAAAATCCAACTTCCCAATAAATATTTAAATTAAAAAACCTAAAAGAAGGGGACTTATGTGTTAGGTACATTTCAGTACTGCTTTTTATTTTTCTTCTGTCTCATTCATTCATGGGATAAATCACGGGCTGCACCCAGAGCAGCATAATCAGCATGTCAAGGGAGGGGATTCTGCCCCTCTGCTCCACTCTGGTGAGACCCCACCTGCAGGGCTGCATCAGCTTGGGGGCCCAGCACAGGACAGACCCAGGCTTGATGGAGTGAGCCCAGGCCATGCAACCAAGATAATCACAGGGATGGAGCATCCCTCCTATGAAGACAGAGAGAGCTGTTGAGACCCTTATTGTGTAGGGTCCCTTTTCCAGAACTTACAACCCTACAAGAAAGGTGGAGAGGGACTTTGTACAGGATCATGTTGGGACAGGGCAAGAGTAAATTACTTCAAACTAAAAGAGAACAGGTTTACATATGGAAGAAATTCTTTACTGTGAGGGTGGTGAGGCACAGGCACAGATTGCCAAGAGACACTGTGGATGTCCCATCCCCGGAAGTAATTTAAGGCCAGGGCGCCATGAGCAACCTGGTGTAGCAGAAGGCATTTCTGCCCATGTAAGGCAGTTAAAATGAGATAATCTTTAAGGTCTTTTCCCACCTAAACCATTCTATGATTCTATAATTCACGGTCCTTTCATTCTGTTAAATTTTTTGTGTCAAAGTGACACACATGGTTTTGAAAACTCCCCTTTCCAAAAAAAAAGTTGAATGACAGAACATGTAAAGGACAAATTCAGTAGGCTTGATGCTGACAAGGGCTTAGTTGGCCTTGAGCAGACTCATCCTTTCTGATAAAATTGTCAGGCATGGTTGCACTGTGCTGATTGTCACAGGCACAATTATTTTCATTATCTGAAACTCATAAAGCAACTGCACCTCAAAATATCAACAGAGTGGAATCGAGTGCACTGTGGATGCTACCATATAAACCACCTGATTCTCAATGCCATTATTATATCCACATTTCTTATACTAGGTTATCATGGCAAGGACAACCACCTACCAAGAGCAACTACCCAGTGGCTGCTGTTCCCATTACACTATTTTGGGAAGGCAATGTTTCAAGTGTGTTTCCTCCTCCCAGAAACACATTATCCTAGGAAAGGCTCAGGACATACAAACTCAAATGAAAAAAAGAATCAAGCCACTAACTCTGTTACTAGCACAGCAATAAGACACTGATAAAATTAATATAAAAAGCAGTATACTTAACACTGCTTCTATTTCAGACAGCCATGGTTTAACCCCAGTTGGCAACTAAGCACCACACAACTGCTCATTCATTTCTTTCCCCAGCAGAATGGGGAGGAAGAGAATTGCAAGGGTAAAAGTAAGAAAACCCATGGGCCAAGCATGGTTCAATTGAAATAAAAGAATAATAGTCATAAAAAATTGTAATGAAAAGGAAAACAGCAAAGGAACAAAGAGATAAATCCCACATGTGATGCAAATGAAAACAATTGCTCACTACCAACCAACTGATGCCCTGCCAGTCCCCGAGCAGATTACCCCAACCAATCTTCCCCATGGTTGTACTGCTCAGTATGATATCATATGCTATGGAATATTCTTCTGGTCAACTGGGATCAGCTGGCCATGTCTTCCCCCAGTTCCTTGTGAATCACCAGCCTCCTCACTGGTAGGGGGAGTTGATAAGCAGGAAATGCCTTGACATGTAATGCCTGCTCAGCACTAACTACAACATCCTTGCCTTATCAACACTGGTTCCAGCACAAATCCCAAACAGCCCTATACCAGGTACTATGAACAACATTACCTCCATTGATGGAGACGTTACGACTGACACCAAAGAGGACTTCAAGCATCAGCTCTTTACTGTTCTCCACTACAACCTTTTATACCATTCATCTTACATGCATTACACCTGTGTGCCCTCTCCACCCTTCTGTGATTAGTCACGTGCACCTCAGCATTCCATGTTTCTTTACCTTCAATACTGTTCACCTGTCCTACACAGTTGCAGCCTGTGAGGGATGAGACTCAGCCACAGCCCCATTCCCAATCACCACAAACTGTGTGCCCACACTCCATCCCAGCCAAAGCCAGAACTCAGACATAAGAAAGCTGACACAGGAGTTACCATGGAAGATCTCTCACACACTGCTTCAGAAATCAGAGCCATGAAGATAAATTCAGCAAAGTACATAAATTTCACAGACTGGCAAAAGCAATCCTAGTAAGTAGAGAATCTTCTTTCCTGTCTTTAAGGAATAACTAAACATCAACATCATTACCAGAGTGACTCTGATAATGACCTCCAGCCTCGTGACCCTCCAGCTCTGAAAATCCTACAACAGGAGAATAAAAACCAGAACAGGTTTCAGTCTCATGTACTTTATTGCTTACACTAAGTAGTAATGGGGAAAGCATTAGGTGTGCACAAACAAATCAGTTCAGAGTATGGGGGTTAATTCTACCTTATTAAATTTATCTGAGTACGAGGTTTCTTAATGACCTTAAGCCATTAAATCTTTGTAAAATTGGTATCTGCTTTGCATCATAGTATTGAGAACCAGAGTAAATCAGCTTCTGCAGAGCTTTGCTGTGCTATGGCCTGATTACTTCCTTTATCTATGCAGAGACTGTCCATTCCATTAAATGACCCTGGGATGGTATACAATGACCACACCAAGGCTTACTTTGAGTTAAGTTCTAATACTGACTTATAGCACTGTGTGAGAAGTATTAGCATTGATGTTGTCTTTTCACTACTTATTACAGACAACTGAGTAGCATACAATATCAATGTAAAACCTCTGGAGCAATTCAAAATAATAACTAGTTACTTTCAACCTCAAACAATAAAAGCAGAATCAAACCACAGGATTTCTCTGAATTAATGAACTTACTCTTATCCTACCAAATATACTTTTGAGTAAGTATTTCAAACAGTAAGTTTGTCTTAAGTACTTGAATTAATTCACAAAGCGCCATAAATATGGTGGTTCTCTAATTTCTGCAATTTTCTGTAAGACACCTGTTGGAGTTAAAGACTAGGAATACCAATGACTAAGGGAGAATAACAATCAGAGAAAAGAATTAAGCAAAACACTTGACAATGGTTTACTACTATCAATATTGTCTCTTCACTCACATGATTGAAGGACTAAGAAATTTTTTGCCCTGACTTACTTACAAATAGTGCTTTAGTTAGAATATCAGGAAATAGACTGTAAATATTTCATCGATACCATTCATTTCTGAGAGATGAGGAAGATAGGTGAATTAAGCATTTACAGTCAAAGGCCAGGAGACATTTTAATTAGGAAGGCAAGTTTAAACACAAGCATACACCATAAAACCAATAAGCAAAGCTGCTTTATCATTAGAAGTTCAGAGAAAAGGTGACCTGAAAACACACTCACCATATTCCTGTGAATCACAGCCTGGACTCCTCATTTCACAATACCTTGATGTCACTAAATCTGGTACAATCAGGTTGTATTTAAAGCAATAAACACCTCAGTCTAGTAATTCAGAATTTGGAAATTAACTGACTGAAGAATGAATTTAGGGTTTTTAACCCTTTAAGGTGTGTCATTTCACAGTCATTTTACCAGCATAGAGGGTTAAATCACAATTTATCAAGATTTTGGAGGTCAGACATTAAGAAGAGACTGACTGCAAAACCGAACACTCATTTTGATCCGTGATTCTAGTTTGTATCTGACTGTCTCCAACCTCTCAAACCATTTTTATTTACATTACAGAGTGTTTATTTCACTTCAGGTTTCAAATGAGGTACTGGGGAGTTAATACCATAAGACCAGCACAACTTGTGAACTCCCAGTCATATGAAAAGAGACAAGTAGGTCTTGACAAGTGACTTAAAAGGCATTTTTGTCACATCAACTTTAACAGCATTGATTTAAACGGATTTGATTTCCACTGCAACTTCACTAGCATCTCTAACTTCATGTTAAACCTCATAGAACCACTACAGTAAATCCAAATCTGTTTTTATCTACCTTCTCTTCTTGCCAGAACAACTATTTATAGGCTTGCTGTTATTTTTTTATTCTTAAAGTGTTTCCAATTAGTTCCTCTGTTCTTACACTAGCAAGTCCATACTGTTCCATTTTGGAAGCCATGATCTCTAGATTTTGCTGAAGTCTTCTCTTCCCACTGCTACATTTCAACCTGTTCACTACTCCCTGTTCATTTTGCCTTCTCATTCAACAGCCAAACTCATCTCAAGCAGCTTCAAAGGCCAGAAGGACGCAAACTGCAGCACTGAACCCATTATTCCCAAATTTTGGGCATTTCACTTTGTGTCACCTGTTTCCTGAAGTGTGTGAGGAGCAGCTACTGTTTTGCCTAAAATCAACAGTAACTTTTTCAAATTTTCTGTTCACAGGCACAGCACATAACAGATGTGCTCCCTTTAGGTTTGGCTTTACAGTCTGTTTTGTACCTTCCAGTAGAAAATTTAACATATTTTCAAACACATGAAAAATTCTATTCACCTACTGAAAATCTGCCTAACTAAATATATTGCCATCACATAAAGAGAGGTACAGCATTTGAGATCAGTAGTTTCTTTCAGGATGAGGAAGACAAGTCCCCCACTGAGCTAGCCCATTAGAATCCCAGTGCTTCAGCATGCTTCATAGCATGCAAATGCCCTTGACTTTGATACTACCACATTCCAGCTTGATGAATGTCATTTGAGTAAACTTCCTTCCCAGTGCTGTCAGTTGCTGCTCCCACATCTGTGATGATATTGGATATATATGCCCCAAATCTCATTCTACTGCAATCCTCTACTGGTCATAGTAATAATTCCCCTGAATAGTTCTCTTAATTGAGGTCTAACAAGCTGAGATTTCAAATCTCATAACAGAGCAGGCTCAGCCTGAGGCTAAAGTCTGAAGGACTATCCTCAATATTCTATTTCATTTTGTTACTAGAAATACTCTTGACTGACTTTTCAACCATTTATGTGGGTTGTGCATTAAGTACTGACATTTGTTTACCTACCACTGTTTATACTTTGCCTTGGCTTATGTGAGCACAATGATGCACTAATATGTGAGCAGAATAATACACTGGCTGTACACTGAGGAAAAAGAAATCCTTTTCTACTCCCTTATTTGTTTCGTATTTGGTTAGGGGAAAAACAAGTTAAATTTCTTGACCATGCATTCTCTTCACATCTTCAGAACTCTCACATTCTACAGCAGAAAATTATACATTTTATTCTATGTCCTATGGTCAACTAAGGCTTTTCTGCACTCTGTAGATATCAAAGACTTCCATTCATTTTGCCCCTTAAAACAAATTATTGCTTACTGGTTTCATTTCATAGCTAAAATGATCCCTGCAAATCAATTTAAAAAGCCAATTTTCTCTTTCTTGGTGGAGAAATGCTATTGTGACAATACATGCCCGGCATTAAATTCCAAGTTTGCAAGTGCTCTTGTTACTGAGAGATTCATCAGTTAAAAAAAAAAAAATTCAAACACTCATAATTGTGACAAATTCAACTCCAAACTCTGAAATTTTTTTTCCGTAAGTCAGTCTTCCCAACCAACCAGATCACTCAATTTTTCCATGGTTTTCCATCTTTCATAAATTGCAGTGCTCTCAAAATAACAGAACTTTTAACAGCTAAATGGCTGGTTAATCTCATGAAGGAAAGAAGCTGAAATCCAGAGATAATTATCTTACCTGTTGTAACACCATGAACAACTCCTTCCTTGGTCCTGGAACCTAAACAAAGAAAAATACTAGGCTGAAAATGCATAGTCTTAAGTACTGGTAAAGACTAGAGAGATGATAAAGAGCGATTAATATGTAGACTGCATACCATTGCATACAATATTTTCCAAGGTTATGAAAAGAAATTAAAAAGAAATTCAGTGCAAGTGAAGAGGCAAAATCATCAGTAAAGAACAACTGCATGGATGGGTATCAACTGGGGAAAGGTGGAATAACACTGGAAACACTTCTGCAGTACCTACTGACTTCCTTGCCATTTTCTGAATAGCTGGGTAAGGCCTCCCACTTGGCACACTTACACAGATGACTCTGCCCAGAAATCATGTTAGCGTCCTAAGGAGGGCCATGGATGCATTTGTAGAAGCTCTGAGCTAGTTTCCAGAAGATCCTTAAAATTTCATCTTAGACAGATCTCAGTTTGCAGGGCTTGACAATTGCCACTGAACTACAGAAAAGCCTAGAGGTTGAATTGATGGGGAGATGGAAGTGCTAGCCAGATTTAGATATCAACTAATCCAAAAGAACAACTGTAAGCAGTAGATAGGATTTCAACATGAAAATGCCCCACAGGTGACACCCAAGGTCTGCTGCATCCACTGTCCTTGTCGTCACACATGAACTGCAGGAAGCGACCTGGAACTTGGGCTAGACTTAGGCATAACACAGGACCTGTGTAAGCGACATAACTCTGCCAACTGAAGACCAAATTGATTTCTGCAAAAAACCATGACTTTTCACCATACTGCCTGAAAGGGAACAATCTCCTGTCTTTAAAGGGAGGAGAAACAAACTAGGACATATTGCTGTTTAAAACATCACTGGGTGTCTTCCCTACCAGCCTTCTACTTGCCCTTGTCACGTTCCATAATTTGGCTACATTTCAGGGATTAGTATCCATCTGTGGACTGTGATGCTTAACAATGGGCAATTAAGAGTTTATGGCTCCTAGTTAATCATCTTACCTAGTCTGCCAGAGATAGGATGACATTTTATTTTTCTTACCAACACAGAAATGACCTTATTTGTAATACAATATTTTACTGTCATTCAGTATTTGAGACATTATAATTTATACTTCTAGCCTTACACCTCTAACCCAAGAAAATGCATAAGCAGAAAAACACCAAAAAAAGCAACTTTTTGTCCAAAATTCTTTGCAATAATATAATTAAACAAAGAAACACAACATAAGCTCATTCATCAATATGTCACACTTGCTACTACTGCAAATTTATGGAACTTTAGCCATGTAGTTCTGGCACTATTAGATTGATCACATGATTGAAAAGGCTCTCCCTTATGAGCAAGGCTCTCTCTTATGAGCAAGAGTAGAATAATAAGTCATGATAAAGGAAAGAAATTACTCCATCAAGGAAAAGGAAATGTTCCTTTAGCTAATTATGAGCTTGAACAGCTGAGCAGCTTTTTCCCCCTCTTTATTCCAATTTTATCTTCAAAAAAGTTTGCTTTCTTTCCCTGAAAAATATTTACCATTGACCAATCAGAAGTTTCATTATATGCAACGTGTTCACACTTAAGGACTTGTTTTAGGACTTTTATTCTCAATTTTGTACCACCACGAGGCCTGAAGAAGCAAAGCACATCCTGAAATTCAAGCAGATGATGGTTCTACTGACTTCTACCAACTAAACACCACTGCGGGCTTGCAGTGTGTCTATTGGAATACTTAATATCAAGCACATGCTTTTGAAGGCAGTTAGACCTGGCCAATATCTCATCCATGTTGTTGAACTGTTTGCAAGACAAACCATTAAAGATATGCAAACCTGTGAATTAGCGACTACTCTAAGGCCAGAAAGGGATGGATGGTATGACAGAACTCCCTGAGGACCTGTGCAATGCACACATCTCCAGAAGGATCTATACCAAATCAATTCTTACCTCACTTGCCCAGACATAACACTGCTATAACCACAGCTCAGACAGAAATGCTGGTCTCTTCAGCATTTTCAGACTTCTCTTGAAAAAATCTTGGCTCATAGACCCACATGGAACAGGGATATGTATAGCCAGATCCATTAATTGGCAAACAACCAGCTGGTTGGTGTTCCAGACCCTACAGCATATGTTAGAGCTCAAGAGTACTTGCCCCACTGCTGCACACTTGCATGCAAGTAGCTGTTCCTGCCATCGCAGCTACAAAAGCATCTAGAAGCACATTAGGATCTGCCAGAACAGGCCTATAAATAACAGTTGAATTCAGTAGGACAACTTCTGACTGGCCACAAAGGAAAGCTGGTTGTCCACATTGTTTCCAGGAGAAACTAGCTGTCTTTCATCCTGGCATTCCCAGGATACCAATGGTCTTGCTCATTGTACCACACATAACAAGAGGAACAAAGGAATCAGAGTAGGGATAATATAAATACCAAGTAACATGACTCTAATCTAAACCAAGTAGCAATAATAGTAGATGGCAATGCTAATTTTCCTAGCTATAGTAGACATCTGTGTGTGGAGAGGAAGAAGACTAAACAGCATTTTTGTTTTCTTTTTTCAATTGTAAAAAATACCATAGAGTCCCTGCATGATTTACTATCATTGCTGTCATTGTGCCAGCACGAAGCAATGTATCAGCACTCTGCAAACATGCTAATTTCTGGACTATTTGAGAGACCAACAGGCTATTCACATTGCTTAGTCAGAGCTGGTTACACGCTGGGAGACAAACCCAAGAAAGGCACAATCAACATTTAAGGAAAACACTTGCTTCCAAGTCCTGAAGGCTGTTATTCCACCAGACTGATCTTTAGTCCCTCAACTACTCTGCTGGCTTTTCTACTACAAAAGGAAAATAAGAAATGTTATGAAAAGGGAGTGGAGGAACTTGGACAGTTTGGCCAAATACATCATGACTGCTCTGCTCTACTCTAAGGCCATGTGCCAGCACAGGGAGTAGTAAAAAAACCTGTCAGCCACCCTGCTGCTAATAAACTATTCCTTTTTTCTGCAAACTCATGACACACCAAAAACGATCAGACTGCAAACTTCCATTCCTGAGCACTGAACATATATGTACTCAAGAATCAACTGAGCAAAATCATCAGCTCCCTTGAAAGCACACATGCAGCTCAGCAGACATCTTCAACACTGCACCACCAAGACCGTGTTGACGGAGGAGGTACGACTGACACAAAGAAGGCTCCAAGCATCATCACCTTGCTATCTAAAATGCTCTCATGCCTTTGCTATACAGCCTCCCATGGGCAGCTCCACGCAGCTCTGGCTCTTCCTCTCCTGCTCCCTTCCTTCTGCAGTTCTACCTCACATCTTCCTGTCTCTAGCACAGCCGCCTAACTCTGTCTGTACCGTCCCTTGTATGGTGTCTCACCCTTCCTGTCCCTTGCACAACCTCCTGTCCCTTCCTCCTCACAGCACGGCCAGCAGACTCCAAATGATTCCCTACCACCTCACTCCTTTATCACACCCATAGCTGTGAGGGCAAGGCTGTTCCCACTCTTTGGTAATTAACACAGCTGCAATATATCAGGGCAAGATGGCCTTCAGCACTATCTCTATCCGTCCTCCCACAGTGTGTGAGCACATCCTTCTTACTCAGTTCCTGGTTTCAAAGACAGTGGGGATTAGAGCACTACCACTCACTTCCTCTCTGCTTCACACTAACAGCTCTTGAAGGATACAGAAAGATGCAGTTTTAAATTTACAGCACACACAGCCCTGCAGAGCCTCAGTCCTTCTTTCTAAACAATGACCAGACCACTTTGTGACAAGAAAGATCCTGATGCTGTGCTTGAAGGAGTTGAGAGGGAAGCACCAATTTCAGTTGACCAATGCTGAAGCCCACTGACAGAGAAATTTAAGGGAAAAAAACCCCCAATACTTGAAAGCATACAAACACACTGTAGACTCTATTGAATGGATGTTGGCTGCTTAAAAGGAGGCTAGACAGTGGACTGACAGAAGAATGTAGAGACTTGAGCATGGACAGAGGGAATAAAACAATCCTTAATTAATCCTCCAATACACTGCTCTCCCACATAAATCTAAGTTTCTCCTGTTGCCAAGAGAAGTTTTCCTTGTGCCAAGAAGTGCTAAAACCAAAACAACAACAAAAGAATTACAATGACTGCATTTCATCCCAAACAGCTGCTGTTGTTAATAGAACTCGTACCAGGTAGAATTAGGTTACCCTAATAACCTAATTCTACCTAGTAAGAAAAACCTAACTAGGTGATTCTAAGAATGAGGTTACTTTCTTTCACGTAATAATTAACACAGCAGCCTGGACAGAAAGGTCCAGATGTTTTCCACATTTACTTAAATTTCACTGATTTCAGCAGGAAACATCACCTAGGGGATCTGGACCAAAGACTCTGCATCTTCTTAATTCTCCAGCAGCAATTGGAGGCTGAATGTTATGAAACTGAAAATGATTAACAGGTCCCACTCAGCCCAGTGTTGTTAGGTTCTTTTTTGCAAGATGTCAGGCAGCTTTCACAGTATAATCTGGCTGTGATCTCAAGTCTGAAAACCCAACTATAGAAAAAGGGAGTGAGAAATCTTCATGAGCTCTAATGAATTGTGCTGCTTCTCATAGAAGGGCTTCACCACCTTTTGTACTGCAGTCATTATCATCCTGCAGAACAAAGGATTATCACACTGGCCTTTGCTAATGCTGAACAGGGGAAGGGACACCTCTGCTGTGTGCTTGGGAAGTAAACAGAGAAACATCCTTTCCCTATTTCAACTTGTTGCAATGTCCTGCCTGTATGGGCAAGCACACAACTGAACACAAGCTGCCCGAGCTTCTGGAGACAGCTTCCAACCAAAGGCTCTTTGACAAACTCTGCACATATCCCACGCCTCATGTAAACAAGGAACCTGGTGGGAGAAGGATCCACCACCATTACTACAGTCACATGCACAGGTCCCTATCATAGCTCATAGCTCTGCTGCCCCCAGTCATTTCTTGAAATTCTTGAAAAAAAATAGCAAGCCTGCCCTCCAAAGTTCAACCTCAGCAAAAGGGTCTCTAAAGAAAACAGGAAATGTGCTACCTTTGGGAACAGAACTAGGTTCAAATGTTATTATGGTCTGGAGAACAGGTCAGACACAAAGATGAATTTAGCACACAATGCAGGTTTCTATTACAAAGAAATTGATGACCCCAGAAGCATGGCCAGTACTAAAAGAAAACAAAATACAACAAAGTCCTACTTCTGGAAAATAATTTCAACATCAAGTGGAAGAACATATATTTTGATAACTCAAAAATGAGCAGATGCTCATTTTAAAATAGATTCATCATACAATTACTGTTCAAAATGACTGCCATCCCTGTTGGCAAGAGCACTGAGCTTTGCTATGGCTTCAAAGGGAGGGAAGTATATTCCAAATGAGTAGTCCACACTATCTGGAGCAGAAATAATTTCTTACAGACTGGCACTAGCCTGCAACAGTAGAGGAAATCCAAAAAAGGCACTGGAATACCAGAGACCTCAGTACTCCCATTGAAAAGAAATGCCTCTGGTTTTCAGCTCCGTTTAACTTCTCTCTGTCATGTGTGTGCATCTCCCTCGGTACACACAGCACCCATTACAGAACTGACCTGCTACAAAATCAACAGAACAGAAACTACCTCCAGAAAAGGGTATCTTTTCCCTCTCCATTCTTTTATAGACTAGCTTTATTTGATGACTAAGAGAAACAGATCCATAATCACTTTTTTATAAATAACCACTTACTCATATAGTCTTGACAGATTGTTTTTCTGTGAATTTTTCATGACAGCATTTGCAAGACACTCCTCTAAAGCCCAACACATGCTAAATAAAGATGACTATCATGCATGAAAGTACCAGTCAGGGATTTGAAAAGAATTTTATCCCAGGCTCTACACAAGACTTGTGTGACCTAGAACAAGATACTAACAACTGCTTTGCTACCTTGGGATCTACCTGCCCTACTTCATTACCTGTAGAGGGTCTTCCTTGAGAAGCTGTGGAAAATATCTGTCATGAATTTGCAGTAGTAATTACAGAACATGAAATTAATTTCAGAAGTTAACACTTTGCCATACAAAATGTTATTGTCAATGTACCACGCAGTCAGCATGTCTACTACTCAACTCCTGAGCTAACCTCTCAAGTGTCTTCTCCTGAAATCCTACTCAAACCCCACATGATCTGTAGAATCCTGTGAAGCTGCCTTCACCTCCTGCTTTTACTTTTTTCCTATTTATTTTTATTGTACCATCATCCCTTCAGCCTTCATCTGGTAAAATTCTTGCATGGAGTGCCAGCCCATGACCTGCACTGTAAGGCACTTAGCTTCAAAGTACCAGAGCTCAGGAAGGCACAGCTTTCCCCTTGTTTCTTTTGCAATCCTCTCCTATGAACAATTACATATTTTTTGCAGAAGAATAGGTCTGTTGAGGATCCAGCTGTGAATGTCTGGGTGCACCGACCAGCAGCGTGCTCTCTGCTGCCTACCTACCCACATAGAGGACTCCCTCTTTCGTCTTTCCTGCTGCTTCTGCCACACCCTGCTTGGTTTTTTCTGCTGCTGCTACGACTCCCTCCTTTGCCTTGGAAAGCCCTTTCATGAACACATCCATGGCTGAAGACTTTCTTCACACAGCTCTAGAGAAAAAAAAAAACAAAAAAAAACAAAAACAAAACACAGCACACACTTTCAGTATGGTTTTTCAGCTTTTGCTCCCAGAAAGGGTGAAAATATTCTAACTGAATGGGAACACAATTACTTTAAAATTATATTATTTATACCCCCAAATTGTATAGCTATATGAAACAGATATCCTATTTCCACAGAATCCTAGGGAGAAGTTTCCAATAATGCAATTCTGATTGGAAGATGCTTCCACTGATATAAGTATCTTCCTTGATGCCTATCGAGGCATCATTTCTCCCAAAGGACAGTTCTGTTCATGTGTGGAATACAAGATTTAGCTGTGATTTGATGATACTCCACCTCTAATCCAGAGAAAAAAGCCAACTTAAAAAAAAACAACCAAACAGACCAACCTGAAAACCAAACCACATAAACCAAAACCTCTCACAAATAACAAATGTTCACCTGTTGTAAGAAAATGCCATTACAACTCAGGACTGGAAGAAATAAAAAAAGCTGCATTTCCATTAGCCCAGCATTTTACACACAGTCCACATAATTCTTTGGGAAACTAAGATTTCCTGAATGGGCTCCTTACATGCATCATGACTGAGAAAATATTTTACTGAAAAGCAAAAGCAAGAACACAGGACTTTAAAAGCACTGCACTAAAGCTACCACAAGAGTCCTCGGGCAGCAATTCAATCCAGTGCTAGATACACTGAAACAGTAATTAAAAACCAGAATCAGCGTCCGTTCAACAAATCCATTATCAGTAGTCCTTTCTCTTCCTCCACCCACACAGACAGAAGTGCTGGCTGTTATCGTCTCTTCTTTGCCAGAGGCTGAGTAGGAGGAATGGATGTCTAGGAAGGCATCTGGGCTGTCGCAGCTTTCCACTAACTCGTGACGAGCGTGCGAAGAAAGGCAGTGTTTG